>CAXHSH010000767.1:0-38392 GCA_964019135.1 Arenicola marina
TACAACAGATACACGTACACCTGTTAGTGACTGTAGGTACAACAGATACATGTACACCTGTTAGTGACTGTAGGTACAACAGATACACGTACACCTGTTAGTGACTGTGTAGGTACAACAGATACACGTACACCTGTTAGTGACTGCGTAGGTACAACAGATACACGTACACCTGTTACTGACTGTAGGTACAACAGATACACGTACACCTGTGAGTGACTGTAGGTACAACAGATACACGTACACCTGTTAGTGACTGTAGGTACAACAGATACACGTACACCTGTTAGTGACTGTGTAGGTACAACAGATACACGTACACCTGTTAGTGACTGTAGGTACAACAGATACACGTACACCTGTTAGTGACTGTAGGTACAACAGATACAGGTACACCTGTTAGTGACTGTGTAGGTACAACAGATACACGTACACCTGTTAGTGACTGCGTAGGTACAACAGATACACGTACACCTGTTAGTGACTGTAGGCACAACAGATACACGTACACCTGTTAGTGACTGTAGGTACAACAGATACACGTACACCTGTTAGTGACTGTAGGTACAACAGATACACGTACACCTGTTAGTGACTGTGTAGGTACAACAGATACACGTACACCTGTTAGTGACTGTAGGTACAACAGATACACGTACACCTGTTAGTGACTGTGTAGGTACAACAGATACACGTACACCTGTTAGTGACTGCGTAGGTACAACAGATACATGTACACCTGTTAGTGACTGTAGGTACAACAGATACACGTACACCTGTTAGTGACTGTAGGTACAACAGATACACGTACACCTGTTAGTGACTTTAGGTACAACAGATACACGTACACCTGTTAGTGACTTTAGGTACAACAGATACACGTACACCTGTTAGTGACTGTAGGTACAACAGATACACGTACACCTGTTAGTGACTGCGTAGGTACAACAGATACACGTACACCTGTTAGTGACTGTAGGTACAACAGATACACGTACACCTGTTAGTGACTGTAGGTACAACAGATACACGTACACCTGTTAGTGACTGTAGGTACAACAGATACACGTACACCTGTTAGTGACTGTAGGTACAACAGATACACGTACACCTGTTAGTGACTGTAGGTACAACAGATACACGTACACCTGTTAGTGACTGTAGGTACAACAGATACACGTACACCTGTTAGTGACTGCGTAGGTACAACAGATACACGTACACCTGTTAGTGACTGTAGGTACAACAGATACACGTACACCTGTTAGTGACTGTAGGTACAACAGATACAGGTACACCTGTTAGTGACTGTAGGTACAACAGATACACGTACACCTGTTAGTGACTGTAGGTACAACAGATACACGTACACCTGTTAGTGACTGTAGGTACAACAGATACACGTACACCTGTTAGTGACTGTAGGTACAACAGATACACGTACACCTGTTAGTGACTGTAGGTACAACAGATACACGTACACCTGTTAGTGACTGTAGGTACAACAGATACACGTACACCTGTTAGTGACTGTAGGTACAACAGATACACGTACACCTGTTAGTGACTGTAGGCACAACAGATACACGTACACCTGTTAGTGACTGTGTAGGTACAACAGATACACGTACACCTGTTAGTGACTGTAGGTACAACAGATACACGTACACCTGTTAGTGACTGTAGGTACAACAGGTACACGTACACCTGTTAGTGACTGTAGGTACAACAGATACATGTACACCTGTTAGTGACTGTAGGTACAACAGATACACGTACACCTGTTAGTGACTGTGTAGGTACAACAGATACACGTACACCTGTTAGTGACTGCGTAGGTACAACAGATACACGTACACCTGTTACTGACTGTAGGTACAACAGATACACGTACACCTGTTAGTGACTGTAGGTACAACAGATACACGTACACCTGTTAGTGACTGTAGGTACAACAGATACACGTACACCTGTTAGTGACTGCGTAGGTACAACAGATACACGTACACCTGTTAGTGACTGTAGGTACAACAGGTACACGTACACCTGTTAGTGACTGTGTAGGTACAACAGATACATGTACACCTGTTAGTGACTGTGTAGGTACAACAGATACACGTACACCTGTTAGTGACTGCGTAGGTACAACAGATACACGTACACCTGTTAGTGACTGTAGGTACAACAGATACACGTACACCTGTTAGTGACTGTAGGTACAACAGATACACGTACACCTGTTAGTGACTGTAGGTACAACAGATACACGTACACCTGTTAGTGACTGCGTAGGTACAACAGATACACGTACACCTGTTAGTGATTGTAGGCACAACAGATACACGTACACCTGTTACTGACTGTAGGTACAACAGATACACGTACACCTGTTAGTGACTGCGTAGGTACAACAGATACACGTACACCTGTTAGTGACTGTAGGTACAACAGATACACGTACACCTGTTAGTGACTGCGTAGGTACAACAGATACACGTACACCTGTTAGTGATTGTAGGCACAACAGATACACGTACACCTGTTACTGACTGTAGGTACAACAGATACACGTACACCTGTTAGTGACTGCGTAGGTACAACAGATACACGTACACCTGTTAGTGACTGTAGGTACAACAGATACACGTACACCTGTTAGTGACTGTAGGTACAACAGGTACACGTACACCTGTTAGTGACTGTAGGTACAACAGATACACGTACACCTGTTAGTGACTGTAGGTACAACAGATACACGTACACCTGTTAGTGACTGTAGGTACAACAGATACACGTACACCTGTTAGTGACTGTAGGTACAACAGATACACGTACACCTGTTAGTGACTGTAGGTACAACAGATACACGTACACCTGTTAGTGACTGTAGGTACAACAGATACACGTACACCTGTTAGTGACTGTAGGTACAACAGATACACGTACACCTGTTAGTGACTGTAGGTACAACAGATACACGTACACCTGTTAGTGACTGTAGGTACAACAGATACACGTACACCTGTTAGTGACTGTAGGTACAACAGATACACGTACACCTGTTAGTGACTGTAGGTACAACAGATACACGTACACCTGTTAGTGACTGTAGGTACAACAGGTACACGTACACCTGTTAGTGACTGTGTAGGTACAACAGATACATGTACACCTGTTAGTGACTGTGTAGGTACAACAGATACACGTACACCTGTTAGTGACTGCGTAGGTACAACAGATACACGTACACCTGTTAGTGACTGTAGGTACAACAGATACACGTACACCTGTTAGTGACTGTAGGTACAACAGATACACGTACACCTGTTAGTGACTGTAGGTACAACAGATACACGTACACCTGTTAGTGACTGCGTAAGTACAACAGGTACACGTACACCTGTTAGTGACTGTAGGTACAACAGATACACGTACACCTGTTAGTGACTGTAGGTACAACAGATACACGTACACCTGTTAGTGACTGTAGGTACAACTGATATGCACGTGGCCTTGTATGTCCTTCCTTTGCTTCTGTGGTTGGTACCAGACTCGAATATTCTGACCCTTTTATTTGAAATTACCAAAAAAGTCCTATAACCTATATATGATACATATCCAGCGAATTATACCCGTGGGTGTCTAGCCACTCCTTCCATCAACGTCTTCTGTATGACATTTTCATCCATATTTTTGTAACTTATCTATTTTATTAAGTAACTCGGGCCAAGTTAATGCATTCTTCCATCAAGAACACGACAAAGAATTGCTTTCAAAGCCGCGGAGACTTGTCAATGGTGCCCTGGGGAGAGAGATACTACACCGTGTCATTGGGTCTGCAAGCAAAGAGGACCCCACCCCATGAATGGCCAGGGACCCTAACCACCCGGCCCGATGCCATGAAAAATCACTTCAAACTGGTGAGGACGGGGATAGACGATCGATGTGATTTAATACAAAACGAAAAATAACAACTGAAAGAAGCATTTATCAAAAGTGTTTTTCTTTTTCATCTGGTCTATATTTTTTATTTTTTCATTTTCTTCAAATACGACACATATCGTGTGCCCTTTCTGTCAACCGCAGCGCCGCCTCCCGTCAGTAACACGCGATGTGCGACATGTTGTTTAACATGTATATACACGGGGACACTAGCTCCGGGCTATGGCATAGGGAGGGCCTCCCGACGGCCGGCCCCGACTGACGGCGCCAGTCGAGAGACCCCCAGACAGCTGACGTAGGCCACCCCAGGCTGGGTGAATAGTCCACGAGACGACTTGGTGGTGGGGGGGGGGGGCGGCCCCAGATACCCTGGGAACACGCTATGGTGAAGCTTCCAACTTCAGAGTCGCTGTATAGTCAATGTATATAACAACAAAAATAACCCCACAAAAAAATGACACCATGCAGTCTAACTTACTTCTAATATAATTGGCGGGATGTTTCCTGCTTTTGTTCGTTCTTTTTTTCTTTTAAATATAGGCCAATATGACGGCGCAATTTGTCTTGCTGAAAAGAGTGTTAAGTTATTTTATTTAATTATTTCGACATGACCCGTTATGGATGTCGTGAAGTTATATTAATGTTGTCAAGGACAAGTTTCAGGGGTAATAAACAGTAACAAATGATTCTATTAACTCAATTTTTGTCTCGGCAAATTATGCATGTATTGTAATTATATAGTTATGAAAGGAACAGTAGTCCGAATAATTATTACACCTATGGTTGTATCTTTTTAGAAATACTTCGCAAAATATTAAGTCACCCAATGTCAACCGCCATAAATTCCATTTCTTATGTACATGCCCTAAAAGAAGAAATATATGATCAAACTTGGCTCGCAAGAATTTCATTTTTTAAGTATGATAAATTATGCACCCTTTCGATTATGGCTATACTTACTTACAATCTTACAATAAGATACCAATACAATTTAACTATGTAACAGCATAATCACCTCTGCATGTTATGCCTATATTTTAAGTGCTGTAAGATTATCTTAACCACATTCCTGTTTTCAGTTGCATTATGAATGAATGAGTGAAGTTGTTTATTATAGTGACACTGTGTGCAGATGATATAAACGACAATATACAACAGTATTATAGACATACCCTACGGGGCATATACGTCACCTCGACATTATTATTATTATTATTATTATTGTTATTATTATTATTATTATTATTCTATATATGATTATGGATTTAACAGTGCATTGAAGATATCGGTCTGGCTCTTCATAATATAAACTGTAGCGTTTAATACATGAACCATTACTTATTCGCAAAGAAATTATATCGGAGCTTGGCTAATAATAAGTGTTAAACAAAAGATCATGTACAGAACATCAGGGCATCATATTATACATAATATGGTCAAATTACATGCAATTCCATACCAGTGAAACAATACAAGAAGTTTGGATGAGTTTTTTACGGCTAAAACAGCTATATATCAGCTAGTTATATATTGGCGTAAAGGGAATATTACTACGTACAATTAGCTTGGGGCCATTGTTTGTTTCCAAGCAATGTCAATACATTTAGCGACTTCTCTCCAACTAGATTGTACTGAATGATTACACCGGCTAGCTTTATCTAATGAAACGAAAAGATTAACTCATTAATAAATGAGGCCTATCTTACCCTAGGAATAACAGTAAGAGTATCATCCTTATCTTGCATATCTCAGCTAAACCACTTTATTGAGAAGACGATTTAAGATGACCGATCTAGTTACAACAATGCTTTAACTGAGACAAATTAGAACATTTTATAATAACAGATCTAAAGCAGCCTATTGTGAACACTTAACCAATCTAGGGAGGGCATGTCTAAATTACACTCGCCCTCTACAACCATGACCTTATCTAAGCCAGTCAAATACTGACATAGTTTGAAGTACTTATCTAGGACGAACCTTTTGAGCACAAAATATTAAGCTTTTGACACCAATTTTAGACCAAAAGTCTGGTATCAAACCTTGTCCAAGACCAAAACTCTTGGTACCAAAATTCATCTTCTATAAAACTCTTAGAACCAAGCCTCCTCTAAGACCAAACTTTTGGTACCAAACCTTATCTAATACCAAACTGTTGGTACCAAACCTTACCAAAGACCAAACTCTTGGCACCAAACCTTATCTAAGACCAAACTCTTGGCACCAAACCTTATCTAAGACCAAACTCTTGGCTCCAAACCTTATCTAAGATCAAACTCTTAGTATCAAACCTTATTTAAGACCAAACTCTTGGTACCAAACCTTATCTAAGACCAGACTTTTGGCACCAAACCTTATCTAAGACCAGACTCTTGGCACCAAACCTTATCTAAGACCAAACTCTTGGCACCAAACCTTATCTAAGATCACACTCTTAGTATCAAACCTTATCTAAGACCAAACTCTTGGTACCAAACCTTATCTAAGACCAAACTCTTGGCACCAAACCTTATCTAAGACCAAACTCTTGGCACCAAACCTGATCTAAGATCAAACCCTTAGTATCAAACCTTATCTAAGACCAAACTCTTGGCACCAAACCTTATCTAAGACCAGACTCTTGGCACCAAACCTTATCTAATACCAAACTCTTGGCACCAAACCTTATCTAAGATCAAACTCTTAGTATCAAACCTTATCTAAGACCAAACTCTTGGCACCAAACCTTATCTAAGACCAGACTTTTGGCACCAAACCTTATCTAAGACCAGACTCTTGGCACCAAACCTTATCTAAGACCAAACTCTTGGCACCAAACCTTATCTAAGACCAAACTCTTGGCACCAAACCTTATCTAAGATCACACTCTTAGTATCAAACCTTATCTAAGACCAAACTCTTGGTACCAAACCTTATCTAAGACCAAACTCTTGGCACCAAACCTTATCTAAGACCAAACTCTTGGCACCAAACCTGATCTAAGATCAAACCCTTAGTATCAAACCTTATCTAAGACCAAACTCTTGGCACCAAACCTTATCTAAGACCAGACTCTTGGCACCAAACCTTATCTAATACCAAACTCTTGGCACCAAACCTTATCTAAGATCAAACTCTTAGTATCAAACCTTATCTAAGACCAAACTCTTGGCACCAAACCTTATCTAAGACCAAACTCTTGATACCGAACCTTATCTAAGACCAAACTCTAGGCACTAAACCTTATCTAAGACCAAACTCTTGGCACCAAACCTTATCTAAGACCAAACTCTTGGTACCAAACCTTATCTAAGACCAAACTCTTGGCACCAAACCTGATCTAAGACCAAACCCTTGGAACCAAACCTTATCTAAAACCAAACTCTTGGTACCAAACTTTATCTAAGACCAGACTTTTGGTACCAAACCTTATCTAAGACCCAACTCTTTGTACAAAGCCTCATCTAAGATCAAACTCTTGGTACAAAGCCTCATCTAAGATCACACTCTTGGTACAAAGCCTCATCTAAGACCAAACTCTTGGCACCAAACCTTATCTAAGAACAAACTCTTGGTATCAAACCTTATCTACGACCAAACTCTTGGCACCAAACCTTTACTAAGACCAAACTCTTGGTACCAAACCTTATCTAAGACCAAACTCTTGGCACCAAACCTGATCTAAGACCAAACTCTTGGAACCAAACCTTATCTAATACCAAACTCTTGGTACCAAACTTTATCTAAGACCAGACTTTTGGTACCAAACCTTATCTAAGACCAAACTCTTGGTACAAAACCTCATCTAAGATCAAACTCTTGGTACAAAGTCTCATCTAAGACCAAACTCTTGGTGCAAAGCCTCATCTAAGATCAAACTCTTGGCACCAAACCTTATCTAAGAACAAACTCTTGGTATCAAACCTTATCTACGACCAAACTCTTGCTACCAAACCTTATCTAAGACCAAAGTCTTGGTACCAAACCTTATCTTAGACCAAACTTTTGGTACCTAACCTTATATAAGACCAAACTCTTGATACCAAACCTTATCTAAGGCAAAACTTTTGGTACCAAACCTTATCTAAGACCAAACTCTTCATACCAAACCTTATCTAAGACCAAACTCTTCATACCGAACCTTATCTAAGACCAAACTCTTGGTACCAAACCTTATATAAGACCAGACTCTTGGCACCAAACCTTATCTAAGACCAAACTCTTGGCACCAAACCTTATCTAAGACCAGACTCTTGGCACCAAACCTTATCTAAGACCAAACTCTTGGTACCAAACCTTATCTAAGACCAAATTCTTGGTACCAAACCTTATCTTAGACCAAACTTTTGGTACCTAACCTTATATAGGACCAAACTCTTGATACCAAACCTTATCAAAGGCAAAACTTTTGGTACCAAACCTTATCTAAGACCAAACTCTTCATACCAAACCTTATCTAAGACCAAACTCTTCATACCGAACCTTATCTAAGACCAAACTCTTCATACCGAACCTTATCTAAGACCAAACTCTTGGTACCAAACCTTATCTAAGACCAGACTCTTGGCACCAAACCTTATCTAAGACCAAACTCTTGGCACCAAACCTTATCTAAGACCAGACTCTTGGCACCAAACCTTATCTAAGACCAAACTCTTGGCACCAAACCTGATCTAAGACCAAACCCTTGGAACCAAACCTTATCTAATACCAAACTCTTGGTACCAAACTTTATCTAAGACCAGACTTTTGGTACCAAACCTTATCTAAGACCAAACTCTTGGTACAAAACCTCATCTAAGATCAAACTCTTGGTACAAAGTCTCATCTAAGACCAAACTCTTGGTGCAAAGCCTCATCTAAGATCAAACTCTTGGCACCAAACCTTATCTAAGACCAAACTCTTGGTACCAAACCTTATCTAAGACCAAATTCTTGGTACCAAACCTTATCTTAGACCAAACTTTTGGTACCTAACCTTATATAGGACCAAACTCTTGATACCAAACCTTATCAAAGGCAAAACTTTTGGTACCAAACCTTATCTAAGACCAAACTCTTCATACCAAACCTTATCTAAGACCAAACTCTTCATACCGAACCTTATCTAAGACCAAACTCTTCATACCGAACCTTATCTAAGACCAAACTCTTGCTACCAAACCTTATCTAAGACCAGACTCTTGGCACCAAACCTTATCTAAGACCAAACTCTTGGCACCAAACCTTATCTAAGACCAGACTCTTGGCACCAAACCTTATCTAAGACCAAACTCTTGGCACCAAACCTTATCTAAGACCAAACCCTTGGAACCAAACCTTATCTAATACCAAACTCTTGGTACCAAACTTTATCTAAGACCAGACTTTTGGTACCAAACCTTATCTAAGACCAAACTCTTGGTACAAAACCTCATCTAAGATCAAACTCTTGGTACAAAGTCTCATCTAAGACCAAACTCATGGTGCAAAGCCTCATCTAAGATCAAACTCTTGGCACCAAACCTTATCTAAGAACAAACTCTTGGTATCAAACCTTATCTACGACCAAACTCTTGCTACCAAACCTTATCTAAGACCAAAGTCTTGGTACCAAACCTTATCTTAGACCAAACTTTTGGTACCTAACCTTATATAAGACCAAACTCTTGATACCAAACCTTATCTAAGGCAAAACTTTTGGTACCAAACCTTATCTAAGACCAAACTCTTCATACCAAACCTTATCTAAGACCAAACTCTTCATACCGAACCTTATCTAAGACCAAACTCTTGGTACCAAACCTTATATAAGACCAGACTCTTGGCACCAAACCTTATCTAAGACCAAACTCTTGGCACCAAACCTTATCTAAGACCAGACTCTTGGCACCAAACCTTATCTAAGACCAAACTCTTGGTACCAAACCTTATCTAAGACCAAATTCTTGGTACCAAACCTTATCTTAGACCAAACTTTTGGTACCTAACCTTATATAGGACCAAACTCTTGATACCAAACCTTATCAAAGGCAAAACTTTTGGTACCAAACCTTATCTAAGACCAAACTCTTCATACCAAACCTTATCTAAGACCAAACTCTTCATACCGAACCTTATCTAAGACCAAACTCTTCATACCGAACCTTATCTAAGACCAAACTCTTGGTACCAAACCTTATCTAAGACCAGACTCTTGGCACCAAACCTTATCTAAGACCAAACTCTTGGCACCAAACCTTATCTAAGACCAGACTCTTGGCACCAAACCTTATCTAAGACCAAACTCTTGGTACCTAACCTTATATAAGACCAAACTCTTGATACCGAACCTTATCTAAGGCAAACCTTTGGTACCAAACCTTATCTAAGACAAAACTCTTCATACCAAACCTTATCTAAGACCAAACTCTTCATACCGAACCTTATCTAAGACCAAACTCTTGGTACCAAACCTTATCTAAGACCAGACTCTTGGCACCAAACCTTATCTAAGACCAAACTCTTCATACCGAACCTTATCTAAGACCAAACTCTTGGTACCAAACCTTATCTAAGACCAGACTCTTGGCACCAAACCTTATCTAAGACCAAACTCTTGGCACCAAACCTTATCTAAGACCAAACTCTTGGTACCAAACCTTATCTAAGACCAAACTCTTGGTACCAAACCTTACCTTACGCCGCTTTCTGATAACGATGAAAACATACGTCCTTCTGATGCATTTAAACACCGTCTTTGCCATGAGCTGTTATAACAGTTACGTGATGATTATTGCAATGATGGATATCGATGAACATTTATTATCGAGGTGAAATCGATTTTCCAAAACGAAATACAACTACGTCATTACGTAGATTCCACTAATTTGACCACAAAGGTAGCACAAGTTTATTTTAAGTTACACTTTTCACTGACGGTACAAAGTTACAGCAACAGTTTGTACGAAGGCATTATCAGTTCACACCAAACACCTTTTATGAACATCGGCACACTGGAAAAAGGGGAAAAACAATATAGCCGCGGTGAAAATACTAATTATTATTAATTCCTTTCGTTTCCGGTTCGGATTCGCGCGACCCGTGAGATGAAAGCCTTTGTATTAATAATGCCAAAATAACTTCCTGCGCATAAAAACGCGCATTGTTATTCCGAGCTACAAGAGCAGAGATCACGGCATTTGACAAGCCTCTCGTTGAGACTGGTTTCCGTTTTGGTACAGCACCGGGTTACACTAAACGCTCAAACCTCTCTATAACCGACACTTCCACAGCGAGGCCCTCAAGTGTGGAAAAAGAGGGTCATCCGTTTATATTCGCCTTCTTCCAGGGAACCCAAGGAAGCGCCACCAACCGACCGACCCCCCTTCCCCCCCTCCCCCCGCCCTCACCGTCCCCTCCTTCTGCCCCCCCCCCCACGTCGCCCTCACCTTCTGCCCCCACCACGTCGCCCTCACCCCGAGATCTGTCGAGTTTCCCTCCGATTTTTTGCCTCTAAAAAGCGGACAACCGCGGGAAAGGCGAAGAGCGCAACACGCTTCCAAGGGCTATTATAATAGCTGTATTGGCACAGACTGAAGTGAAAGGATTGGTGGAGGAAAAAAGGGTACTGTGGCTTTCTTCTGCCCTTGGTATCGCTTGGAAGACGATACGCAGAGTCTTGGCTTCAACTGTGAAGAGCCAGATTTGTTCCTAATTGAAGCCTGGAAAGTTAAGTTTACAAGCTATATTTTATTTTTTAAATATAGTGTCAAAATGCCGATCCACTTGGGTGCCATGGTTGCATTTATCGCGGAGCTCGCATCGTGTGGGTGTCTTTAATTGGCCAGCGATTGGCTTCACTCGATGGCAAAAACGCAACTGTTGACGACAAAGACTGTTGACCGCTGCGGACAAAGTGGCTGGCTGTATCTGTGATTTGTTCACATTCCATCCCACAGTCGTAGTTTTACACTTGGCGTGTAAATATTAGTAGCGTTTCTCGTCTAAATCTAAGTCTTACGATCTGCGCAGTTTCTAACGTGGAATGCCAGCCAGCCAGCGTGACGCAAGCAACGTAAGAGAAGTCCGACAAACCATACCGTGCTGCGGGGGGGGGGGGGGGGGTGGCGATGGAGGGCGCTGAGATAATTGTTTCGTTTATGCTGCGCAAATTGCCATTGTATGACTACTCTATTATCGCTCAATTGCAGTTGTGGGCAAGGACCAGATGTTCGCACATGATCAATCCCACACCCAACAGGAGTGGAGTGATAGATGTATTCTTCTGATACAATATTGTAACGACATGTAGTACGCAGCAACAAAAACGACACATAATCATGTCACCAGGGTTTTTCTCTTGTTTTTTTTATTGAGCTACATTTCCAACTTATGCATTTATCAGCAGACATATAGTCGCGAAGCAACAGAACAGGTGTTATATAGACCTCGATCTCCGCCGCCTAGTTTTTCAATATTCGACTGTTAAGTCTCCGGTTTGATCCAGGGTCTGGACGATCTAAACTGGGGCCTATTTCATCCAAATCGTGTTTCATGGCCCTCGGAGGGTCATTTCTTGGCGTTGTGCACACAACGAGCCTAAAGCAACAATCGTTCCATGTCCGGTCAAAAACTATGGGATAGGTAGGTAGCAGTTTCGGGAAGTCAAGTGACGTGTGCAGATCGAGGCGGGCTTTGTAACCTAGCCGATCTGCGCAGATCTGGTCGCGACACGTGCAGCGGCTATAATATGGTGACCTACAGCCAGGGGCAACGATCAGCCCTCCGTCACAGTCCTGCCGAGATGACAGACAGCCCCTATCATCACCCCCCCCCCTCCCCCCACCCTCCACCGTTAACGTTCACGCCCCTCTCATCACCCCCCCCCCCCCACATCCCTCAGCGGTAACACCCCTCTCGTCAGCTGCGACACCAAAACCAACCTTTACTCATGTCACTCAAACGGTAGAGCGTGCGCGATAAAAGTAGTAATCGGGTAAATTATAGACGGCTAAAAGCGCGTGTCCTTATTAATAATAAGCTCCCCCACCAAGAAGGAATGCCAGTGAGAATTTTAATCGGCGGTAATTTTCACAGCAGCCCCCCTTCCTTCTCCTCCGCGGCGGCGGCCCGTTTGGGTGGCTGAAAAACGGGCCCCATATCCGAGACAGATCTTTGTGTCAGTGACAAATATGATAATTAGGTCTTAGCTGAAAGAAGCGGTGGGGATTCGCTGCTTCTGTACATTATTAATGTCCGCGTCGCTCCTTGCACATGGGCGCTGTAAACCGAACGTGTACCATCGGAAACACGTAGCTCAGAGAACGAACGTTCAGGGCAACATTCAACGCCGAACGAAGCACGAACCATTGTCATTATCGACAAAGAGTTTCACCGTCAAAATATGTTTTCCTGAATGGGTCTACCAGTAAAGCGGTCACTGGGGCATGTTTTTGTTGACTAAGACACTTTTCTTTCAACGTTCGTTCAACATGGACGTTGGCGCCGACGTAATGCAGTCTTGGCGAGTGGCGATGCAACACAGTTTTTCAACACAATATTATAAGCCTACAACCATCACAGTTATTTAGTTTCACCTTGTGTCCAGATAATCAACGTGATCCAAGGACGACTTTGTCTTTCTCTAATCTTGACGCCGTTTCCCCTGTTTACTTTTTTTAGTTTTTTTTATCTCAAATATTTTAAATATCTTAAATATGTTGCAATAAACTGTTTACGCATAATTTTTTTGAAATGAAAATATGTCTATATATTAATAATATGACCTAATATGTGGCCTGTCGGGAGAACATTGCGGGAGGGGGGAGGGGGAGGGGCATGCACAGCTGAGACCGGGAGGGGCGTGTGTTCACTGGAAACTTACCGGGGGGGGGGGCATAACATCGTGCCATCATTTTTGGGGGTTTGGCAAAAAAAGTGGGGGGGGGGCTGATACGCCCCCCCCCCGCCCCTCCCGTTTTCAATGGGCCTGCATGGGGATTGCCACCCACACAGTTTATAAACATTGCTACCTCATCTACACATTATTTACAACATCGAAATCAAATACACAAGATTTCGGGAGGCTCTGCACAAACTATCGACAAAACTAAAGACTATATATTTCGCATATGTCGTAGCTGGCTGTTATAACGGTGTAGGTTGAGCGGCTAGAGACGGAGGAGCGGCGCGAAAGCTCAGGATGCATGCAGCCCAGCTCGCTTCCGGGGCGGGGCGTGCCCTCCCGCGTCTGATTGTGGCGCCACCAGGCGGCAGATTCAAGAGGGCGTTTTGTCGATGTAAGGAAAGCCTTTGTTTATTGATTGACACGGGATTAACGAAGTACGGCAGTCAGCTGCCCGCGCCACAGCCCTGTCGTTCACGCACAGAACATGATAACATATGCGGGAACAGTCTGAGCTATCCGATATCTCGCCTCCTTTACCAGCCCGCCCGCTCGCCTCTCAGCCTTGCAGTGACAGCGCGTCAGCGACAGCTACTTAAAAGCATTTCCGGATGAGGCACAACTATGTGTTGGTTTTAAGTTGTGTTTTTTTTTTCTCTCTGACTTTCCTTTTTTTTTTTTTTTTTGAGGCGTTGCTTGCTATAAAGTGAACGGGAAGAAGGGCGCGGCCGCCATTTTGACCTCCTCCTTCATCGTCACGGCTTACCTTGACCTTCGACGTGATAAAGGTCACATAATGTGGGCTTGGGGAGGTGGGATGGGTTGGGGGGTGGGATTGGAGATGGAACAAATGAGTGGAAAACCGGTGCCATATCTGCTTTGGTAAAGAAGATTCTTTACATTTTTCCACGCCGGTTAAAAGAAAAAGCACCTTGTTTTTTTGTGTTTTGGGGCCATACAATGACTGAACAGACTGAGAAGCATCGCTTCGCTAGGCGTTGTCCCGTATTGCAGCGCAAAAATGTGGAGCCGTCACACTGTTTGGACGCCACGACGTTGTCTAATTAATTGCGACGGCAAGTGATTGTCCTCGTCGCAACATGTATACCCCCCTCCCCCCCCCCCCACCTTAATGCCCCTTCGATACCATGTCCTTCCCCTGGTTCCCTCCTTCTCGTGACCTTCATGTGCCATTTCCATGCCCTTCTCGTGACCTTCCTGTGCCATTTCCATGCCCTTCTCGTGACCTTCCTGTGGCATTCCCGTGTCCTTCTCGTACCCTTCCGGGGCCCTTCCATGGTGGTGGTTGGTGGGTGGTGGAATGGCAGAGTGGCAGTGTAGTGGAGGGGTGGAGTGATGAATTGGCTGAGTGGCCGAGTGGTCGAGAGTATCAGAGTGGCTCAGTGTTGGAGTGCTAGAGCGGTGGAGTGTGAGAGCGGTGGAGCGTGTGGAGTGTGAGAGTGTTGAAGTGTGAGAGCGGTGGAGTGTGGGAGCGGTGGAGTGTAGGAGCGGTGGAGTGTAAGAGCGGTGGAGTGTGGGAGCGGTGGAGTGTGAGAGCGGTGGAGTGTGGGAGCGGTGGAGTGTGAGAGCGGTGGAGTGTGGGAGCGGTGGAGTGTGAGAGCGGGGGAGTGTGGAGTGTGAGAGCGATGGAGTGTGGGGAGTGCCCCCTACTCGCGATGACCCCGGGGGCCAGTGTTGTTCATCTTGAGAAGGCAATAACGTGTGGTTGTTGCATGTAGCGTGGGTAGTTTTAATGGGTGAAGAGGTCCTTCACGATCAGGGGGAGGAGGCATACCGTCACCGTCACCGTCACCGTCACCGTCAATGTCACCCTCGCCGTCACCGTCACCTTTACCGTCACCGTCCCCGTCCACCGTCCCCGTCCCCGTTCACCGTCCCCGTCCACCGTCCCCGTCCACAGTCCCCGTCCACCGTCACCATCGAAAGTCACCCTCGCCGTCACCGTCACCGTGCCCGTCCACCGTCACCGTCACCGTCACCGTCACCGACACCGTCACCGTCCGCCTACAAATACAGCTGAGAGAAATTTTGCTCGCCTGAAGTCCCAATTTAGTATGCCAGAGAGGGGCACAACTTGGGGTGAGTAGACTACTTGTTACTAAACATTAGCCTCCTCGCCTCCCATCCACACAATGTCATCAACCGGATATCAACTTCTTTACGCCCACTTCCTCTCCTCACCACCTCCATCATGCCCCCACCCTCACCACCTCCATCACGCTCCCCCCCTCACCACCTCCATCACGCTCCCACCCTCACCACCTCCATCACGCCCGTACCCGCACCACCTTTATCACGCCCCCACCCCTCCTCGCCTCCCCTCCACACAATGTAATCAACCGGATATCAACTTCTTTACGCCCACTTCCTCTCCTCACCACCTCCATCATGCCCCCACCCTCACCACCTCCATCACGCTCCCACCCTCACCACCTCCATCACGCCCGTACCCGCACCACCTTTATCACGCCCCCACCCCTCCTCGCCTCCCCTCCACACAATGTCATCAACCGGATATCAACTTCTTTACGCCCACTCCCTCTCCTCAGCACCTCCATCACGCCCTCATCCTCACCACCTCCATCACGCCCTCATCCTCACCACCTCCATCACGCCCCCACCCTCACCACCTCCATCACGCCCCATCCACTCCCCACCTCCATCACGTCCCCATATTGGAGAATAGAAACGATTCGATGTCTTTCTTCGCAAAGAGTAGAGGGTTACTCCTGGAGTCACGGCTCCTCTTCACCTTGACACTTCCCATTGTCGCGATATGACTTACAGAAGTATAGACTAGAGGGTTACTCCTAGAGACATGGCTCCTCTCTACCTTGACCCTTGCCATTGTCGCGATATGACTTACAGAGGTATAGACTAGGGGGTTACTCCTGGAGACATGGCTCCTCTCTACCTTAATCCTTGCCATTGTCGCGATATGACTTACAGAAGTATAGACTAGAGGGTTACTCCCCGAGTCACGGCTCCTCTTCACCTTGACACTTCCCATTGTCGCGATATGACTTACAGAAGTATAGACTAGAGGGTTACTCCTAGAGACATGGCTCCTCTCTACCTTGACCCTTGCCATTGTCGCGATATGACTTACAGAAGTATAGACTAGAGGGTTACTCCCCGAGTCACGGCTCCTCTTCACCTTGACACTTCCCATTGTCGCGATATGACTTACAGAAGTATAGACTAGAGGGTTACTCCTAGAGACATGGCTCCTCTCTACCTTGACCCTTGCCATTGTCGCGATATGACTTACAGAAGTATAGACTAGAGGGTTACTCCTAGAGACATGGCTCCTCTTCAACTTGACCCTTGCCATTGTCGCGATATGACCTACAGAGGTTCAAGCGTCCTACTTAATAAACTATCCCGTCCCCGGTATACCGACCACCTTGTCCTTACACAACCCGTACCACTGCCAGCCAGGGGACCTCTCATCGTCTTCCTTTGATATACTCTCAAACCTGGCCAGCAACAACAATTGTGTATATATTATTCCCATCCAAATAGTCCTTCTCTCTCTCTTCACCTCCTGGAGGGCGAACGAGTTGCCCCCTCCCCAACCCCCCCCCCCGCACCCCTACCCTTACCCCTAGCCCGCCCGCTTCTTCCGCACCCTCGCTCCCACCCCAATCTCACCCCAATACGCCGCCCCACCCCCCAACTCTCTACCTAGCAACAGGTCCGGCTGAATTTTTATGGGGGCGTTTTTCTTGGGGTGGTGGTGGTGGAGGGGTGGTTGGTTCGGAGAAGGGGTGTGCAGAGGGCGACAGAAAAAGAAACAATATCTGCCAAGGAATGCTTTTAGTAGGTGGTGCATCGAAGAAGAGACAGGCGAGAGAGCGCGAGACAGAGCGACAGAAGGCTATGATCGGTGAGTGCTCTCTGACCGTCTCAATGATCTATCATGGTTTTTGTCACCTACCTCGCGACAGACTTGTGTCTTGCCAACCACCCCTTCCCCTTAACCCCACCGCCCTCGTGTAAAACGCGTAAAATATGAATGTGCATGGCTTCGACTGATGCGAAGTGAGGCAGACTTAGCAATGGCACACGGCGGTAACATATTAATCGTATACATTTATCATCACAATCAGTTCAGTTGGGGGTCGATTTTCTTATCTTAGTTCGGGTCTGTTTATAAAGATCCCATATCCTTCTTCGCAAAGAGTAGGGGCTTACACCCGAGGACATGGCTCCACTCACCCTTACTTCTCCCATTGACGCGATATGACCAAAAAGTAGTTAAAGCGTCCGGAATATACAACCAACCAATCTTATCTTGGCCTTATTTTATTCTAAATTTGTTGGCCTTTAATTTAAACTTAATGTCGGTTATATTTACCATACTTGTCACGAGAAACGCCATTCATGAATTAAGGGGACAAACCTTGATGTCATTTTGTAGCGCATGCCATGCCGTCTAGTCACAATTGTCAACCTTGATGTCACAATAATAAAGGGTACATAAAATCAGACAATTAATTATATATCAACTGATAATGTGTTACCTTGCGCAACTGGTTCATGGGCTGGTGCCGGGGCCAGACAGGTTCATGGTTTGCGCCACTCTCTGCCTTCGACTCACTCCGCTAGGGCTCCATGATATCTCTGTTGTCGCCTACGTTCTCAATGCATTTTCACACTCGCTCGCCAGGGCGGCGCTGCGCAAATCGATAGGAAAAATGTGTCACGCATTTGTACAAATTAGTGCTGGGACCCAGCCTAAGTCTAATAACACATGAAATCAGTTGATGAAAAGAAAGAGTTCTGTCGCAATTATAACTTTTTTGAAAGGGTACAAGATGTTTTTGCTGTATTAAATACACAAAGGTCGTTATTTTTATGCTTTATTCTTTAAAATTATAATGTTGCAAGAAATTACAGCTGATTTGACCGTTTTTCAAGAATCTTGAAATTTGCCCCCGGCCGACAGCAGCGGTAAAAGCTAGTTTGCGTAGCGCCACCGTGCGGGAGAGCTTGGGTTTGCGCGGGAACAGGTGCAAGAGTCTTCCAGGTCATTGCTTCATCAGAGAAAACGTGCGGCAGAACCTGGAAGCCAATTTTCAGATTCTTTCTATAAATTAATCAAAATGTAAATAAGTATTGTTAACAGCCTCGGGAACTATTTTTGCCACCAAAATTGACCTCAATATTCTAATTTTATGACGTAATACTTCTACGCGTCACTTTGAAGACACACTTTTAACCACAGCGGCTATAGGGCTATACAGTTCTCGCGATCGGGCCACGAGACTTCAGTTTTGGGGACAAACAAACACACGTGCTCCATGCTAAAGTATAGGCAGCTATACGTCAATTTCTTTTCAGGTTTATTCTAAAGCGTTAAAATATTTCGAGGCGATGAAGCGCAGAACTTTGGGAATATACAGGGAATATATAGGGTATAAAGCTAAAAATAGCGTTCTAAATTTAGCCCGGCACCCAGACTTTCGCGAGTTCCTCATACAGCGAGTGACGTCACAGAGTTTCACGTGCCACCGCGGTGACAAAAATGGCCAGAGCAAGTGATCGACTTAACCATTCCTCTGTTAAAATGTGCAGTGCATGGAGTAATAACGCGGATGCGCCATTAAACCACATGGTAAAGGTAAAGTAGGACCAGATGGATGTTTTCGTATAACTTTTTGATCACGAAAAGACAAAGTTTTGTCATTCTTTGTAAGTTTTCTGTTTGAAGTGTGGCGCCAACGTTGTCACCGGGGAGAATCCGTGTGACGTCATAATGCCTCGTTTTCGTAGGAAATGCAAAAATACCTTTGTTTCTCAGCCGTGTTGTTCCGTCGTAACAACTATTCGTCATTGTGATCGCGCAAAAGAATAAAAAATATATCGTCTATCCGTTTTGTGCAGCCATATTTCCTAAATATTTCTTAGTCCTATCGCTAGGCGATCCGCAATGGACCAACCCCTCGACGACTGGGTTTTGCGCAGGTAGTCTGGTTCCCAGTTTGTCTCTTTGCGTAACATACACGTCACGCCTACGTCACAGATTGTCAGGATACCAGTGTGCGCAGAGATTCTAGACTCGTTCCGAACACGGGCTTCGTTTGTTTGTCCCCAAAATGAGTAAACCGGAAGTCTAGGCGAACGAGACTTTATATCCCTATGTATGTGTCACTTTGGGGGAGAAGTTAACCACAGCGGCTATGTATGTGTCACTTTGCGGAGATGTTAACCACATTGGCTATGTATGTGCCACTTTGGGGACACACGTTAACCACAGCGGCTATGTATGTGTCACTTTGGGGACACACGTTAACCACAGCGGCTATGTATGTGTCACTTTGGGGACACACGTTAACCACAGCGGCTATGTATGTGTCACTTTGGGGAGATGTTAACCACCACGGCTATGTATGTGTCACTTTGGGGACACACGTTAACCACAGCGGCTATGTATGTGTCACTTTGGGGACACTCGTTAACCACAGCGGCTATGTATGTGTCACTTTGGGGACACATGTTAACCACAGCGGCTATGTATGTGTCACATTGGGGACACTCGTTAACCACAGCGGCTATGTATGTGTCACTTTGGGGACACACGTTAACCACAGCGGCTATGTATGTGTCACATTGGGGACACTCGTTAACCACAGCGGCTATGTATGTGTCACTTTGGGGACACATGTTAACCACAGCGGCTATGTATGTGTCACATTGGGGACACTCGTTAACCACAGCGGCTATGTATGTGTCACATTGGGGACACTCGTTAACCACAGCGGCTATGTATGTGTCACTTTGGGGACACATGTTAACCACAGCGGCTATGTATGTGTCACATTGGGGACACTCGTTAACCACAGCGGCTATGTATGTGTCACATTGGGGACACTCGTTAACCACAGCGGCTATGTATGTGTCACTTTGGGGACACACGTTAACCACAGCGGCTATGTATGTGTCACTTTGGGGACACACGTTAACCACAGCGGCTATGTATGTGTCACATTGGGGACATACGTTAACCACAGCGGCTATGTATGTGTCACATTGGGGACACTCGTTAACCACAGCGGCTATGTATGTGTCACATTGGGGACACACGTTAACCACAGCGGCTATGTATGTGTCACTTTGGGGACACACGTTAACCACAGCGGCTATGTATGTGTCACTTTGGGGACACTCGTTAACCACAGCGGCTATGTATGTGTCACTTTGGGGACACACGTTAACCACAGCGGCTATGTATGTGTCACATTGGGGACATACGTTAACCACAGCGGCTATGTATGTGTCACATTGGGGACACACGTTAACCACAGCGGCTATGTATGTGTCACTTTGGAGACACACGTTAACCACAGCGGCTATGTATGTGTCACTTTGGGGACACTCGTTAACCACAGCGGCTATGTATGTGTCACTTTGGGGACACACGTTAACCACATTGGCTATGTATGTGTCACATTGGGGACATACGTTAACCACAGCGGCTATGTATGTGTCACTTTGGGGAGATGTTAACCACATTGGCTATGTATGTGTCACTTTGGGGACACACGTTAACCACAGCGGCTATGTATGTGTCACATTGGGGACACTCGTTAACCACAGCGGCTATGTATGTGTCACATTGGGGACATACGTTAACCACAGCGGCTATGTATGTGTCACTTTGGGGACACACGTTAACCACAGCGGCTATGTATGTGTCACTTTGGGGAGATGTTAACCACCGCGGCTATGTATGTGTCACTTTGGGGACACACGTTAACCACAGCGGCTATGTATGTGTCACTTTGGGGACACGCGTTAACCACAGCGGCTATGTATGTGTCACTTTGGGGACACACGTTAACCACAGCGGCTATGTATGTGTCACTTTGGGGAGATGTTAACCACCGCGGCTATGTATGTGTCACTTTGGGGACACACGTTAACCACAGCGGCTATGTATGTGTCACTTTGGGGACACACGTTAACCACAGCGGCTATGTATGTGTCACTTTGGGGACACACGTTAACCACAGCGGCTATGTATGTGTCACTTTGGGGAGATGTTAACCACCGCGGCTATGTATGTGTCACTTTGGGGAGATGTTAACCACAGCGGCTATGTATGTGTCACTTTGGGGACACACGTTAACCACATTGGCTATGTATGTGTCACTTTGGGGGGACACGTTAACCACAGCGGCTATGTATGTGTCACTTTGGGGACACACGTTAACCACAGCGGCTATGTATGTGTCACTTTGGGGACAAACGTTAACCACAACGGCTATGTATGTGTCACTTTGGGGGACACGTTAACCACAGCGGCTATGTATGTGTCACTTTGGGGAGATGTTAACCACAGCGGCTATGTATGTGTCACTTTGGGGACACACGTTAACCACATTGGCTATGTATGTGTCACTTTGGGGACACACGTTAACCACAGCGGCTATGTATGTGTCACTTTGGGGACAAACCCTAACCACAACGGCTATGTATGTGTCACTTTGGGGGACACGTTAACCACAGCGGCTATGTATGTGTCACTTTGGGGACACACGTTAACCACAGCGGCTATGTATGTGTCACTTTGGGGACACACGTTAACCACAGCGGCTATGTATGTGTCACTTTGGGGACACACGTTAACCACAGCGGCTATGTATGTGTCACTTTGGGGACACACGTTGACCACCGCGGCTATGTATGTGTCACTTTGGGGACACACGTTGACCACAGCGGCTAGGTATGTGTCACTTTGGGGACACACGTTAACCACAACGGCTATGTATGTGTCACTTTGGGGACACACGTTAACCACAGCGGCTATGTATGTGTCACTTTGAGGGAGAGCTTAACCACAGCGGCTATGTATGTGTCACTTTGGGGACACACGTTAACCACAGCGGCTATGTATGTGTCACTTTGGGGACACTCGTTAACCACATTGGCTATGTATGTGTCACTTTGGGGACACACGTTAACCACAGCGGCTATGTATGTGTCACATTGGGGACATACGTTAACCACAGCTGCTATGTATGTGTCACTTTGGGGAGATGTTAACCACAGCGGCTATGTATGTGTCACTTTGGGGACACACGTTAACCACAGCGGCTATGTATGTGTCACTTTGGGGACACACGTTAACCACAGCGGCTATGTATGTGTCACTTTGGGGACACACGTTAACCACAGCGGCTATGTATGTGTCACTTTGGGGAGATGTTAACCACAGCGGCTATGTATGTGTCACTTTGGGGACACACGTTAACCACAGCGGCTATGTATGTGTCACTTTGGGGAGATGTTAACCACAGCGGCTATGTATGTGTCACTTTGGGGACACACGTTAACCACAGCGGCTATGTATGCGTCACTTTGGGGACACACGTTAACCACAGCGGGTATATATGTGTCACTTTGGGGACACACGTTAACCCCAGCGGCTATGTATGTGTCACTTTGGGGACACACGTTAACCACAGCGGCTACGTATGTGTCACTTTGGGGAGATGTTAACCACCGCGGCTATGTATGTGTCACTTTGGGGAGATGTTAACCACAGCGGCTATGTATGTGTCACTTTGGGGATACACGTTAACCACATTGGCTATGTATGTGTCACTTTGGGGACACACGTTAACCACAGCGGCTATGTATGTGTCACTTTGGGGACACACGTTAACCACAGCGGCTATGTATGTGTCACTTTGGGGACACACGTTAACCACAGCGGCTATGTATGTGTCACTTTGGGGACACACGTTAACCACAGCGGCTATGTATGTGTCACTTTGGGGAGATGTTAACCACAGCGGCTATGTATGTGTCACTTTGGGGAGATGTTAACCACCGCGGCTATGTATGTGTCACTTTGGGGACACACGTTAACCACAGCGGCTAGGTATGTGTCACTTTGGGGACACACGTTAACCACAGCGGGTATATATGTGTCACTTTGGGGACACACGTTAACCCCAGCGGCTATGTATGTGTCACTTTGGGGACACACGTTAACCACAGCGGCTACGTATGTGTCACTTTGGGGAGATGTTAACCACCGCGGCTATGTATGTGTCACTTTGGGGAGATGTTAACCACAGCGGCTATGTATGTGTCACTTTGGGGATACACGTTAACCACATTGGCTATGTATGTGTCACTTTGGGGACACACGTTAACCACAGCGGCTATGTATGTGTCACTTTGGGGACACACGTTAACCACAGCGG
This sequence comes from Arenicola marina, assembly GCA_964019135.1. Lineage (NCBI taxonomy): Eukaryota > Metazoa > Annelida > Polychaeta > Arenicolidae > Arenicola > Arenicola marina. Next base: position 24,028 of record CAXHSH010000767.1, read on the forward strand.
CTATGTATGTGTCACTTTGGGGACACACGTTAACCACAGCGGCTATGTATGTGTCACTTTGGGGACACACGTTAACCACAGCGGCTATGTATGTGTCACTTTGGGGAGATGTTAACCACAGCGGCTATGTATGTGTCACTTTGGGGAGATGTTAACCACCGCGGCTATGTATGTGTCACTTTGGGGACACACGTTAACCACAGCGGCTATGTATGTGTCACTTTGGGGACACACGTTAACCACAGCGGCTAGGTATGTGTCACTTTGGGGACACACGTTAACCACAGCGGCTATGTATGTGTCACTTTGGGGACACACGTTAACCACAGCGGCTATGTATGTGTCACATTGGGGACATACGTTAACCACAGCGGCTATGTATGTGTCACTTTGGGGAGATGTTAACCACAGCGGCTATGTATGTGTCACTTTGGGGACACACGTTAACCACAGCGGCTACGTATGTGTCACTTTGGGGACACATGTTAACCACAGCGGCTATGTATGTGTCACTTTGGGGACACACGTTAACCACAGCGGCTATGTATGTGTCACTTTGGGGAGATGTTAACCACAGCGGCTATGTATGTGTCACTTTGAGGATACACGTTAACCACATTGGCTATGTATGTGTCACTTTGGGGACACACGTTAACCACAGCGGCTATGTATGTGTCACTTTGGGGACACACGTTAACCACAGCGGCTATGTATGTGTCACTTTGGGGACACACGTTAACCACAGCGGCTATGTATGTGTCACTTTGGGGACACACGTTAACCACAGCGGCTACGTATGTGTCACTTTGGGGAGATGTTAACCACCGCGGCTATGTATGTGTCACTTTGGGGAGATGTTAACCACAGCGGCTATGTATGTGTCACTTTGGGGATACACGTTAACCACATTGGCTATGTATGTGTCACTTTGGGGACACACGTTAACCACAGCGGCTATGTATGTGTCACTTTGGGGACACACGTTAACCACAGCGGCTATGTATGTGTCACTTTGGGGACACACGTTAACCACAGCGGCTATGTATGTGTCACTTTGGGGACACACGTTAACCACAGCGGCTATGTATGTGTCACTTTGGGGAGATGTTAACCACAGCGGCTATGTATGTGTCACTTTGGGGAGATGTTAACCACCGCGGCTATGTATGTGTCACTTTGGGGACACACGTTAACCACAGCGGCTATGTATGTGTCACTTTGGGGACACACGTTAACCACAGCGGCTAGGTATGTGTCACTTTGGGGACACACGTTAACCACAGCGGCTATGTATGTGTCACTTTGGGGACACACGTTAACCACAGCGGCTATGTATGTGTCACATTGGGGACATACGTTAACCACAGCGGCTATGTATGTGTCACTTTGGGGAGATGTTAACCACAGCGGCTATGTATGTGTCACTTTGGGGACACACGTTAACCACAGCGGCTACGTATGTGTCACTTTGGGGACACATGTTAACCACAGCGGCTATGTATGTGTCACTTTGGGGACACACGTTAACCACAGCGGCTATGTATGTGTCACTTTGGGGAGATGTTAACCACAGCGGCTATGTATGTGTCACTTTGAGGATACACGTTAACCACATTGGCTATGTATGTGTCACTTTGGGGACACACGTTAACCACAGCGGCTATGTATGTGTCACTTTGGGGACACACGTTAACCACAGCGGCTATGTATGTGTCACTTTGGGGACACACGTTAACCACAGCGGCTATGTATGTGTCACTTTGGGGACACACGTTAACCACAGCGGCTATGTATGTGTCACTTTGGGGAGATGTTAACCACAGCGGCTATGTATGTGTCACTTTGGGGAGATGTTAACCACCGCGGCTATGTATGTGTCACTTTGGGGACACACGTTAACCACAGCGGCTATGTATGTGTCACTTTGGGGACACACGTTAACCACAGCGGCTAGGTATGTGTCACTTTGGGGACACACGTTAACCACAGCGGCTATGTATGTGTCACTTTGGGGACACACGTTAACCACAGCGGGTATATATGTGTCACTGTGGGGAGATGTTAACCACCGCGGCTATGTATGTGTCACTTTGGGGACACACGTTAACCACAGCGGCTATGTATGTGTCACTTTGGGGACACACGTTAACCACAGCGGCTATGTATGTGTCACTTTGGGGACACACGTTAACCACAGCGGCTAGGTATGTGTCACTTTGGGGACACACGTTAACCACAGCGGCTAGGTATGTGTCACTTTGGGGACACACGTTAACCACAGCGGCTATGTATGTGTCACTTTGGGGACACTCGTTAACCACAGCGGCTATGTATGTGTCACATTGGGGACACTCGTTAACCACAGCGGCTATGTATGTGTCACTTTGGGGACACACGTTAACCACAGCGGCTATGTATGTGTCACTTTGGGGACACACGTTAACCACAGCGGCTATGTATGTGTCACTTTGGGGAGATGTTAACCACAGCGGCTATGTATGTGTCACTTTGGGGACACACGTTAACCACAGTGGCTATGTATGTGTCACTTTGGGGACACACGTTAACCACAGCGGCTATGTATGTGTCACTTTGGGGACACACGTTAACCACAGCGGCTAGGTATGTGTCACTTTGGGGACACACGTTAACCACAGCGGCTATGTATGTGTCACTTTGGGGACACTCGTTAACCACAGCGGCTATGTATGTGTCACATTGGGGACACTCGTTAACCACAGCGGCTATGTATGTGTCACTTTGGGGACACACGTTAACCACAGCGGCTATGTATGTGTCACTTTGGGGACACACGTTAACCACAGCGGCTATGTATGTGTCACTTTGGGGAGATGTTAACCACAGCGGCTATGTATGTGTCACTTTGGGGACACACGTTAACCACAGCGGCTATGTATGTGTCACTTTGGGGACACACGTTAACCACAGCGGCTAGGTATGTGTCACTTTGGGGACACACGTTAACCACAGCGGCTATGTATGTGTCACTTTGGGGACACACGTTAACCACAGCGGGTATATATGTGTCACTGTGGGGAGATGTTAACCACCGCGGCTATGTATGTGTCACTTTGGGGACACACGTTGACCACAGCGGCTAGGTATGTGTCACTTTGGGGACACACGTTAACCACAACGGCTATGTATGTGTCACTTTGGGGACACACGTTAACCACAACGGCTATGTATGTGTCACTTTGGGGAGATGTTAACCACCACGGCTATGTATGTGTCACTTTGGGGACACACGTGAACCACAGCGGCTAGGTATTGTCACTTTGGGGGAGATGTTTACCACATTGGTTATGTATGTGTCACTTTGGGGACACACGTTAACCACAACGGCTATGTATGTGTCACTTTGGGGAGATGTTAACCACCACGGCTATGTATGTGTCACTTTGGGGACACACGTTAACCACAGCGGCTAGGTATGTGTCACTTTGGGGGAGAGGTTAACCACCGCGGCTATGTATGTGTCACTTTGGGGAGATGTTAACCACAGCGGCTATGTATGTGTCACTTTGGGGACACACGTTAACCACAGCGGCTATGTATGTGTCACTTTGGGGACACATGTTAACCACATTGGCTATGTGTGTGTAACTTTGGTGAGATGTTAACCACCGCGGCTATGTATGTGTCACTTTGGGGAGATGTTAACCACCACAGCTATGTATGTGTCACTTTGGGGACACACGTTAACCACAGCGGCTATGTATGTGTCACTTTGGGGACACATGTTAACCACATTGGCTATGTGTGTGTAACTTTGGTGAGATGTTAACCACCGCGGCTATGTATGTGTCACTTTGGGGAGATGTTAACCACCACAGCTATGTATGTGTCACTTTGGGGACACACGTTAACCACAGCGGCTAGGTATGTGTCACTTTGGGGACACACGTTAACCACAACGGCTATGTATGTGTCACTTTGGGGACACACGTTAACCACAACGGCTATGTATGTGTCACTTTGGGGAGATGTTAACCACCACGGCTATGTATGTGTCACTTTGGGGACACACGTTAACCACAGCGGCTAGGTATGTGTCACTTTGGGGGAGATGTTTACCACATTGGCTATGTATGTGTCACTTTGGGGACATACGTTACCCACAACGGCTATGTATGTGTCACTTTGGGGAGATGTTAACCACCACGGCTATGTATGTGTCACTTTGGGGACACACGTTAACCACCACGGCTATGTATGTGTCACTCTGGGGACACACGTTAACCACAGCGGCTAGGTATGTGTCACTTTAGGGGAGATGTTTACCACATTGGCTATGTATGTGTCACTTTGGGGACACACGTTAACCACAGCGGCTATGCATGTGTCACTTTGGGGACACACGTTAACCACAACGGCTATGTATGTGTCACTTTAGGGGGACACGTTAACCACAGCGGCTATGTATGTGTCACTTTGGGGACACACGTTAACCACAACGGCTATGTATGTGTCACTTTGAGGAAACACGTTAAACACAACGTTGGTGATCAATAGGATTTGGTGATTTCACATCGGCATATTTACTATAAGCTTATATGTATATATAATATAGAGGCTTTCATGCATAAATGTCAGCCAAGCGTATTGTGGGTTCATAAATTGTGACGTCATCAACGTAATCCTGTTCAACGCTACATCGGCCAGGACTGATTTGACCTCAATGACCTGGATGATATATCCGTAACCTCAATTTACATGATTCTTACTTTGGCGAGCGGTGTGGGCGGGGGGGGGGAGGGTGCGATTGGCATTCCCATGGCGATATTGGTGGGGGTGGGGCAGGGCCGATGGTGTGGAGCGAGGGAGGGAGCGACGGGGAGGGTAATATCTGTCATGTCGGCGAACAGGTGAAGGTGGTGGGAGGGGGGCGAGATGACGCTCGGTAGGGAGGTACGGAGCGGGGGGGGGGGGGTGTTGCATGTTCCAAAGCGGAACCGAGTGTGGGCGATATTAGGGGATGCCTGAAATGAGAGCGATATTAGGGCGGTTGGGGTCGGGGTGGTGAGGGTCGGGGGATGGATGGGCCTGTCTGTCCGTGGACCGTGACGTCATGGCTGATCGAGACGCCTCATTGGCTGCGGCCGCTCGGAAGCCAATTGGTGGCGGTAATTGACTCTAATTACCGGCGTCAGACCCCCAGTTAATCGCCCATCGCCCCACTCGACCAGTAACTGTACCCGACGGCACGTTGCGACCTCACCAGGCATCACTCGGGCAGCTTGACCCGGAGTGCCCCACGCGCCATCTACCGGCTTCAATTACAACTGGCTGCTCCATTACATCCGCTTCATTCGCCGACATATAATAGAGTATGCTATATTTATACTTTTTATCGAGTCACGATATGGCACATGAGACTAGAGCAATCGGGCTTTGGAATAGCGAGCTTCGAGGTGACTTATAAGAAAGGTACAAATATATAAACATACACGGATTAACTGCGCATGCAAATTGCTACTTGAATTATATCTTCTATTTTAAATATAATATTTCCTTTTACAAAAAATTAAAAAAATGAAAGAAGATCATGATGTTATGATGTTCCTACCGGGATTCAAACCCAAGACCACCGGCTTGGCGCGCCGGCAGCTCTGACCAGTGAACATTTGTATCCATATATTGGGCATCATATAACGCCACATTAATTTTATTTCATAGGGGAGAATATTACAGTGGCACACCATGTAAATTCAAGGGTGGGGGGGGAGGGGGGGAGAGAGATGTGTTTTCCACTTAAGGAAGAAAGTTTTCGCGGGTTGTGAGTAAGAAATAAATGTTTTGTCGCTTCAAATCGGTGGATTTTGCAAACATGTACATTTGCCCGGTATCCTGTTTTGAATTCGGTACGTTATGGCAATAAAAACAAAACCAAAGCACGTCTTTTCCTACATATGTTGGCTGTCCTCACAGCCACACACTCAATTAGGCTCCACTGATCTCTACCTCTTCGTATCCAGGTACCTGCCGGAGTCACTGGGCCAACAGTGAACAGCGCTTAAGTGTTATTTACCGAGAGTCGTATTAATACCGATCACTCGACAAAGTTAACGATCAGAGCACTTTTTGCTGTCGCCATATCACACATCACACATGCGTAGGCGTCGCCAAGAAGTGGACTACTTTTTTCCGCGGACCTAGCAACGGCATTCTTTGTTGTGCAATGTTTGATGTATGTTTCCCTATTTATAAATAGGTTGCCCGCCAGACCTGTCGGCACCATGTCAACAGACGAATGTCTCAAACAATGGTGAATATAGAACAGCTGATCGAGTGCTCACAGATACATTTCCATAACGGAAAGGATGGTTATTTTTCTTCTCGGCAGTAAAGAACTACAATTGTGTGTCAGTGAAGTTAGTGACGATGCTTGTTTTTGTCCCTGATCTATTAATTAATATAAGCCATTTTCGCCACGTTGTTTGCGTCAAGTTTTGCGTAGTTTTAACTTGGATGTGTAGTCTGTGCACTGTAATGTACCCCATGGCATGAAGCGAGGGTGCATGCTTTGGAGGAAGGTCTCACAAACAATTAAGACAAAAACTGTTAAAAAAGACATCGCACTTGCCACACGCGCCTCTGAATACTTTGGTTTGTGCGTGCACCCACTTTCATCCCCTTCCCCGTCCGCACTCCCCCCTTCTCGCTTCCTAATGTTTAACAGGTTTCTCTCCGTTAAACCAAGTAAGTGCACTTACCCCTAAAGTCGTCGACTCGATAAATAAAAGAGCACCGGGAGAGTGTGTATGTGTATCGGGGGGGGGGGCGGGCGTAGCAGTCGCACCCGATGACCTCCCCACCCCACCCTCCCCCCTCCCCGGCCCCTTCCCCCTCCCTCTCACCTCCCAACTCCCACCATCCTGGGGCTTGACTCGGATTGGGATAGGAATATGACACTTCACAAGCCCTAAACTGACCCAGCAATTGACCCGGAACTTGACCTTCATCTTGACCTTGGTGTCAATTCACGGATGACCCATTAGTTTCGCCATCTGGACACGGCCCAGTGCCCCCCCCCCCCACCCAGTGCTAGCTATGTGGAGGTGTGTCCGACCCACCCAGAGTGCCTGACCCGCCCAGGTCACGGTGCCAGGCCTGGCCAGATCCTGGCCACTAAACGCTATCGTTATTTCATTACAGTAATCTGCCGTGTTTTATCGCGGCCCTCACTCCACGCCACGCTATTCAGTGCAACCTTGATTCTTGATTCAACCTCGGTGTAAATGGGCTGTGTGGCTGTCCTTGTGTGAAGGGCGGATTGTGGGTGGGTGGAGGGGGGGGGTGTAGGTGTGGCTGGGCCTGGTTGACACTCAACAGGGGGGGGGGGGGTAAAAGAGTATAGGGGTGTGGTCGGGTATAGAGACACCATCCTGCTACCGGTAGACGTCAATCGGTCATGTGAAGGGTCAAAGGTTATCCTCACTGAGGCAATGAAATGCAACCCCGCTAGGCTGGAAGGGAGAGGGACAGGGCCTGGGTGAGAGGCGGCGGGTTGGGCGGCAGGGCCAAAGCCTGCGGGAAAAGCAGATCGTTGCCTTTTCAGAAGTGTTGCTGGATTAAAACTAGCGAGGCATATCGCCGCTGAGTCACGTGGAATCGCCCAGAACTACCCGGTTTGCACTTCCAGGGCCATTAACGTTGAACCAATCTTCCAACAACTAGTTTGGACCACGTAGTCCGTTACACTTGATGCACATGTTACAGTTCTGTAATCTGAATGCTTGTCTTTCACTCTTCACTACATCATCGTATATATATAGAGTCTGATTGTATTGGCCAGGGAGTATCTGTATAAGTAATGATTTGATATCAAGGCTATGATAACATAGGCTGTAACATTCCCGTAACGTGATCGCAACATGGCCGAACGTGACCGTAACGAGGCCGTAACATGGCCAAACGTGATCGTTACATGGCCGTAACGTGACCGTTGCATGGTCGTAACAAGGCCGTCACGAGACTGTAACATGACCGCTGCGTGATCTACTTTGGCATTACTGCCATATGGAACCCCTTCTATGAGTAATCTTCCAGGTTACGTGTTTCACCCGCACAGCTGAGTCAGGTGGGCTACTCGGCCTGAGGCCTCGAGTCATTCCGCCAAACGCCTGTGGTGATAAGGCGCTCAATTTAGAGAGAACTAAAAATACATCTCTTCGTGAGACAAAACACGTTTAACTGGCAGGTTATTTCCGTCCACTCCAACGAAATAGGGCTGTACAGTCACTGCGGGATCTGATCGAGACCTCACGAGACAGAAATACCTATGCTCCACGTGTGATCTGTATGATATTGGCTGTTTTCAAACGGGACCGCTGAAGGTTTCCGTAGGTGTTTCCGTAGAAGCGGGGTGCCTTAGGGAGCGGGGAGGGGAAGGGCGGGAAAGAAAGCCTTGAAGAAAACCAAGCTTCCAGCTTCTTCCAGCCAGTTGGCGGGCGGAGCCCCCGCTTTCAATGCCGTGCTTATCATGTTGGCAGCAGCCGCGCTGAAATAAATACACGACTGAGGAATTCTTTAGATTATCGCCTTCAGGAGTTCATTGGGCGGGGAAAAAAAGGCTTGACGCTGTGGTTTGCTGGGTGCCGCCTACGTGTGGTGTACAGGACCAGGGAAGAGTGACCACATACCCATTAAGACAAAGACAAGCGATGTGAAGGGGGATGGAGAAGGGATGACGGAGGATAGGGGTGGGGGGGAGGGGCGGGGGGGGGGAGACTTCCCGAATGATACCACAATGTCTTTCACTGGCGGGAAAAAAAACAAATTAGCCTACGTGTGAGGAGGCGTCGAAGAGGAGGAATTAACACGGGGTATTACTCATCAGTCTGTGCCTGGTACTAGCGCCCCATTCCCCGCCCCACCCCCTCCCGCCATCTCCAGTGTGCTGATACCTTCTCCCAACACAAACACCATCAAGAGGCGCAAACAGATTACAGAAGGGAATATGGAACAGTAGATCACCTTCTTGTGTTGTAAGCGTTAGCACAAACGTACGCCTACCTGTCAAAGAAGAATCGGCTTTTATCGACTTTTCAAAGGCCTTTGGCTGAGTACCACATCAACTCGTATGATTTGTCGTGCGGCGGATCCGGGGGGGGGTCCGAGGCGGGATCCGAGGCGGGATCTGGTGCGGGATTGGGGGCGGGATCCGGGGCGGGATCTGGGACGGGATCCGAGGCGGGATCTGGGACAGGATCCGAGGCGGGATCCGAGGCGGGATCCGGGGCTGGATCCGGGTCGGGATCCCGGGAGGGAACCTGGGCGGGAACCGGGGCGGGATCCGGGGCGGGATCCGGGGCAGGATCCGGGGCGGGATCCGGGGCAGGAACTGGGGCGGGAACTGGGGCGGGATCCGGGGCTGGATCCGGGGTGAGATCCGGGGCGGGATCCGGGGCTGGATCCGGGGTGAGATCCGGGGCGGGATCCGGGGCGGGAACCGGGGCGGGAACCGGGGCGGGAACTGGGGCGGGATCCGATGCGGTATCCGGGGCGGGATCCGGGGCGGGATCAGGGGCGGGATTCTGAGACGCCTATGTTCGCGGACGTTATGGTACTATGGTTTCTATGTATTAAAGACATCGTCTGTATATTGCCTGTGAGAAACAGAAGGGTAATAAATGTGTTACTGTTTCCATCGTATGCCGTATTCATCTTGAACCCACGGATGCCCGACAATGCCCCCCACCCCCTCCCGACCCCTTCAGTTAATTACCCAGCCACCACAAACAACTATTATTATAGCGTTGCGTATTGCATAATAACCGTTTGTACAACCGAAAAACAAAAGAAGAAGAAAGAAACACCTTAAAAAACCAACATTTTTATACGACACAACCCAACAACCCCTCGCTTTGATGAAACCACAGCGTCAAACTTGCACCCCGTGTCCGTGCCCTGTGTGCCCTCGATAGGGGTTGGGGGGGGGGGGTGTATAATTCGCCACTGAAGTGATTGGGGAGATGACCCCGCCCCCCCCCCCCCCCCGGAGCGCTGACTCCTGATGGCGGGCAACCAGAGCTCCTTGTTGGCGCCAGCGAGTTGGAGAGAGCGGGCGGGGGGGGAGGGGGGGGCAGAGAGGGAGACAGAGAGAGAGAGAGAGAGGTTGGGGGTGGGGGTGGGGGAGGGACCAGCAATCACCCATGGGCAAGCATGGACCAGTACAGACCCAGGGGGCCTCTTTCCCACTCAGACAGAGTGAATCCCCGGCAGGCTCTCACCTTTTGACGTCGTCAGCTCGCCAACTATAGTAGCAACATTGGGTGCCCGCCAACCAACCTAGCAGTTTTTGTTGTCTAGCATAAGGAGTACATCTGATTAATAAGCTGATTAGGACACGGACGGAGCAAATAATGACGCCTTATGGATAGAAATGAAAGAAGTCGACAGCCGTCAGATCAACGTCACACGTGACCTCTATCGTGACGTCATGCGTGACCTCTATGGTGAGGTCACATGAGCCCTCCATCGTGACGTCACATGCGACCTCTATCGTGACGTCATGCGTGACCTCTATAGTGACGTCACATGCGCCCTCTATCGTGACGTCACATGCGACCTCTATCGTGACGTCACATGCACCATTTATCGTGACGTTACATGCGCCCTGTATGGTGACGTCACATGCGACCTCTATCGTGACGTCACATGCACCCTCTATTGTGACGTCACATGCGCCCTGTATCGTGACGTCACAAGCTCCACCTTCCGTGCGTAAAATGCGAGATCTATCGCTTCCCTTCGAGAAACTTGTCGCAGGGCCCTAAACACGAACAATTGGTTGGTTGGTTGGATATTCAGGACGCTTTAACAACTTTGGTCATATCGCGTCAACGGGAGAAGGAAGCGAGAGTGGAGCCATGTCCCCGGGGGTAACCCAATACTCTTTGCGAAGAAAGACATGGTATCTTTATCCGGCGACCACACATACATGACCATAGCGGGGCGCGAACCACCGAACCACCGATCAAGGCGAGCGCTCTAACTGACGGAGCTATCGAGGCGGCATCCTAAACACGAGCGATTCACGTCACCCGACAGTTCGCTCTCGGTCGGCATCATTAACTTGAGGGGCAGGTCCGGAACCGCAAACCGCAAGATCAATTTCGGATTTACGCGCGTCGGAGTACATTCCAAAGGAACCGTCGTGTGAGGGACACTCGCACCAGGGCAAAAACTGTCTTGAGGCCGTCCGTCTCAACATAGTTTTCTTAGCCAAGGAGGCGGCTTCCCCATTCGAGTTTCTTTCCTCTGGATGGGGGACGGTTTCCATTTATTGCTAGGCCCATGGGATTAGCTGACATCGTTCTGCTCCAGCCATCCCATAATAAACGTCCACTACTACAGCTTCTGATGATGTGAATAGAAATAAAATGGCGCTGGATTGAGTATTGGTGGGCGCCAGAGGAGCGCTCACAAAAGAAAAACTTACAAAACTGACAAAACACATCTAATTCTCCTTCTTCTTTCTTTGATGTCCGAGGGGCGCACGTGCCCGGCGTACATCGGTCATGCATTGCCATGACAACGGCTGATGCAGGCCGCGCTGTCGATCTCATGCGTCCCAGCTTTGGAGATTGAAGATGCTTCAGAACACCCCGGGGACCCCCCCCCCCACCTTCCCACCCCCGTTCCCCTTCACCCTCTACCCCCAACCTCGCCCCCGCCTCCATACCCCCACCCCACCCCCCTCGCCTCGATCCATCCCCATAAACGCAACAATTTTTATACTAGACCGACATCCCGCCTCATTATATAGACACGCATGGCAAGTCAAGTCAATAATCGTTTATTCAACCAAGTGAATACATAATAAATAACAAGTGGCGTAAAGAAAGCAAGGAACAACAGATTCATTCACAGGGTTGGGAGACTCTAGTTAAGACCTGATGGTCTCTGGCACAAGAGCCACCCACATATGCAGGATATGGCGATCCAGGGATGGCTGATGTTTTGATGATGGCCGGATCCCCCTCGTTAACTCTCATCCCATCTTGGTTCTTCGCCTTCGATACGTCATCCCGCGCATGACGTCATTGCGTTAATCCAATGCCCCCCCCCACCACCGCCCCACGTACATCATGTACAAAATCGTTTCTGTCTATTGCTTTTCAACAGAAACCTTCATGAAAGCGAGCCATGTACAAAGTCTTTTCTGTTCGAGCTCTTCGGTAAACACCTTCACCAAAACACCGAGATGGACTAATTAAACGCTGCAATAACTGAACACACGGCATATATTTTTATAATACATTTCGTGATTGACGCGTGTTTGTTTGAGGAAGCTTCACCATGGCACAACCGTTGGGGCGGGCGGTGAGGGTGGTGCGGTTGAGGGGGGGCGGAGCACACACTTGCTACATTGTGTTATCTTATCGATTCCCTGTCGGTGTCAATACACATAACCCAGTGAGATGGACGGTCTGGAGATCTTCCTCTGGCGAGAAGTTTACCGCGGGATAGACCGAGGCACTCATTGCACGAGCACCTGCTTCAGACAGATGTACCTTATCGGAGAGCGACTCCTCGCCATTGCAGACAAGTACATAGCAAGATATAAGCCACCCGATGAAACCTTGGCACGATTGCACCGCTGACTGTATTATATAGTACATGTATATGTAGGAATATGTGTTTGTACAAGATTTAATACGACATCGAATGCTATAGAATCCTTTAGAGCAATCTGTCCTCCCGCCGAATAATGTTGCTACTGTTTCCTTTGCTGATAAATCCTACTTGCTATTACTCCCAGGGGGGGGGGGGGGTTGTCATTGTTGCATATCCAGTTCATTTGGCTCCTTCGCGCGCCTTTCACAAACCTTAGATATTACACAAACTTTAAAGTTACTAAAGTTTACTAAAGGGGGGGGGTGGGGGCGGGGTTGTCATTGTTGCTTATCCAGTTCATTTGGCTTCTTCGCGCGCCTTTCACAAACCTTAGATATTACACAAACTTTGAAGTTACTTATCCAGTACTTTCGGGCCAAAATTAAAGAGGTCAAAATACAAATATACATCAGAGCTTGAATCATCCAAAATTTCGTTTGTCTATATTCCACGCATGCCAGACTGCCCAATAGAGTCTCTTAGCCTTAACCCGTGATATCAATTAACCACAGGTTTTGTACTTAGTGTGGTAAACGTCATCAGATTTTGCTCTTCCGCTTCGCGGTGCTTTGGAATAAGTAGCAGGTTTACCATATCACAGCCGAAACGGCGATGTTTATTATTTTTCTGAATTTATAGAATGAAACAGTCGAGTTTTTTGCAAGTTGTGGTATATATCCTGCTTCGGCTTAGATTTGGCGGGAAAAGCTCGGAAAGCAGCTTTAACATGGTATCACTCAACATGGTAATAAAACATTGCGCCGGCAATTTCTTCTCTTTTGCCCTGCGACCACACAGACATGGCCACAGCGGGGCTCAAACCACAGAACCACGTGCCAAAACACTCCAGGCCAGCGCTCTAACACACTGAGCTATCGGGCCGGCCTCCTTTTTTCGGCATCTGTTGTGTGAAGCAGGGCGACGTCAACTTAAAACCCCATCCGGCGAGCGAGCCGCAAAAAGACACTTGCTTTGCTTCACCTTGACTATGAGATTGACCTCGACAGGTCAACTTGTCACAACAGGGCCTGTCAAAACAGGATCCCGGTCAGGGGCAGAAGGGGGTTGGAGGAGGAGGGGGGTGGGGGGGACGGGGCGGGCGCCTGCTTCTTCACAAGCTCGTGTCCCCTACAAAGTCAATACGCAAGAAAGTGAACAGCCGCGGTGTGGCACTAAATATAGCGGAGGCGCCTCTCACGTTCTTCTGTTATGATCTGCTCAATGTGTGGAATAGCCGACTTAAGTCCCAACTCAGAGATGATCTCCAATAACCTGATATCAGCGCTTTCCCTGTGTCTACACCCCCCCCCCCACCCCACCGCCACCTCTCATGCACCCCACCCCCACCCCCTATGCCCCCACTCCGAATTTCGGAAGACTACTGTCAGCTGCGGCGGAAGTGGATCAGATATGAAACGTTTTGACCGACTGTCTATTACCCGAGGCTCCTTTTCGGCCTCCTCTCACCGTCTCTCTTGGCAGAGACACTGCAGATCAAGGGGCTTGAAGCGGCAGATTCAATAGCTCTTCTTTTCGCTCTCCGTGTGCATTCAGTCTCGATGAGAAGTCCGCATGTGGTTTCACAGGACGGGCGCATATGGCACAGCTGTTAACGGTAGACCGCTCGATCCATGGTTGCTTTGTGTGTATGGGTAGAGTCGGTGGGTGAGAGGATGGCGGAGGGAGGTGGGGGGGGGTCGGCCTGTGAGGGGAGGTGGGC
>CAXHSH010000768.1:0-11000 GCA_964019135.1 Arenicola marina
AGCGGTATTGGATATATGCAAAGCCAGCGACAGGCTATCAACGTTAGTCGATGGCTCTCCACATCGGTGGCGCCACCCCTATACATATCAAGTCTGCGGGGAGAGTGAATGGCCCTGGGAGACGGAATCCCCGGCCCCACGCCGCCGCCGCCGTCATAACGCCACCGTGATGGGCGTGTGTCAGCCATACCACACGTCTAATAACCACCTGCGTCACCTTGACGACAGCAAGGGTGGGGAGGGGGGGGGAGGAGGGGGGGGGCAGTCCTCGTCAATTGTGTTTAAGGTTTTTTGGGGTTTTAGGCCACTTACGTGTACATAAGGCTAAGCTGGATGAATAACAGTCAAGGGACAATGACATGGGAGTTGACATCAGAGACATGCAACAAGAGATGTAGGTGCCAGGGCGCGAACCCACGACCTGTTCATCTGCAGCCCAGCCTGCTGACCCACTGAGCCAGAGAGGGCCCCGTCAATGCAAGAAGCTTAGCGATGTTACCTCCAACGTGCCATATCGTAAATAAAACATATTGTCTTCGATAGATTCATAAAAAGAAAAGTGACGCATAACTGAACATAAACGTACGTGATTGTATTACGATATTCTAGTTCCTTGCGTTCATTAATCATGGCTTGCGCTGCACAAAAAGTTAAACTTTGAACCAAACACGCGTCTTCTACAGTAGACGGGTTGGGTATAGCGTCAGAGCGCGCACGTCAAATGGGTGGCAGCATAGGGCAATTTGATGTAGGCTCATGTGTGATGCGTGAACAGTACTTCATTTCGCTACTTTGGTGAATGGTTGGTTGGTTATTCAGGACGCTTTAACCACTTTTGGTCATATCGCTTCAATGGGAGAAGGAAGGGAGAGTGGAGCCAGGTCCCCCGGGGGGTAACACCCTACTCTTTACGAAGAAAGACATGGGGTCTTTATCCTGCGACCACACAGACATGGCCACAGCAGGGCTCGAACTACCGACCCACGTGCCGTTAGGCTCTCAGGTGACCAGAGCACTCAATGCGAGCGCTCTAGCCCACTGAGCTGTCGCGCCGGCCCCACTTTGCTAAATGTGCGCAGTTACAGTTACATACTCTTCTGCGGAAACAAAGCGAAGTACATCACTCGTAACTATGCTTTTTCGTTCAATTTGAAGAGCAAAATGGCGTGGCACCAAAACTTTGAACTAACGTCAAATACTTAGGTTAAACCCCGGACCTGTTTCCCACAAAAACTCCGATATTTCCACAGGTGGGGTTTGATTTCACGCGTAGGCGTGTCAGGTGATATCGAGGGTCTGGTGACATTAAACATGTCGACATAATAAAGCCAATAAATAAAAGAAAATGATGAAAAAAAGGGCAAATTAACAAAATAATTGAATGCAGAATCGCGCAGTATAAAAAACTTTACCAGCGCATTCTCTTTCCACACCGGGGGATTTTGACGACCGCTGAATGGTTGGTCATGAATGCATGACGTCCATTGTCATTGCAATACAAAAAGCGACGGTAATTCCCCTGGAGTACCCGGGACGGTCGGGGTGAGAGAAACAATAAAGCCAGACGCTGGGATGTCTGCTATCAATCTGGGCACAGGAGGTGCATCTTTTAGTGCATCTTTGGCGCGCCATTCGACGCAGCCTGCCAGGACATTAATCATCTAATGGAGGACACGTTCATCCAAATCGAGGCCAGGCAGCTGGCAGTCACATAAATGGGACATCGTGATTCCGGAATCCGGATCGAGACAAGGCAGTTGGCAGTCACATACATAGGAAATCGTGATTCCGGATCGGGACCAGGCAGCTGGCAGTCACGTAAATGGGAAATCGTGATTCCGGATCGAGACCAGGCAGCTGGCAGTCACGTAAATGGGACATCGTGATTCCGTAATCCGGATCAAGACAAGGCAGTTGAGAGTCACATAAATGGGACATCGTGATTCCGGATCGGGACCAGGCAGCTGGCAGTCACATAAATGGGACATCGTGATTCCGGAATCCGGATCGAGACAAGGCAGTTGGCAGTCACATACATAGGAAATCGTGATTCCGGATCGGGACCAGGCAGCTGGCAGTCACGTAAATGGGAAATCGTGATTCCGGATCGAGACCAGGCAGCTGGCAGTCACGTAAATGGGACATCGTGATTCCGTAATCCGGATCAAGACAAGGCAGCTGGCAGTCACATACATGGGAAATCGTGATTTCGGATCGGGACCAGGCAGCTGGCAGTCACGTAAATGGGAAATCGTGATTCCGGATCGAGACAAGGCAGCTGGCAGTCACGTAAATGGGACATCGTGATTCCGTAATCCGGATCGAGACAAGGCAGCTGGCAGTCACGTAAATGGGAAATCGTGATTCCGGATCGGGACCAGGCAGCTGGCAGTCACGTAAATGGGACATCGTGATTCCGTAATCCGGATCGAGACAAGGCAGCTGGCAGTCACATAAATAGGAAATCGTGATTCCGGAATCCGGATCGAGACAAGGCAGCTGGCAGTCACATAAATGGGACATCGTGATTCCGGAATCCGGATCGAGACAAGGCAGCTGGCAGTCACATACATGGGAAATCGTGATTCCATAAATGGGACATCTTCGTGGAGGGCAAGTATCCCATATCGTGCTTCTAAGAGTTGAGATGGCTAGCCCCCCAGGACATGGCTCATTAGAGCCTTGACCCTTTCCACGCTGGTGCGATATATTGACCCCACTCGTCAAAAGCGCCAGCAGGTGACGTACAGCCCAGCACAGCCCTACAGTAGGCTAGACCGACTGGCCGTGCCCAGGCCATGCCCAGGCCGCCCCGCATGCCACTATGGCAGGCGTGAACACGTGAACGTCAATACAACGGCTGTATGTCACGGCATCACTCGTGTACATATCGACACCGCGTCAGACAGGGGGTAAAATATACGTCATTACAGCGTACACCATGTACTGCTCACCTCAAGCATACCATCTCAGCACCTACACCATACCCACCCACCCACCCCCCTCAGCACCCACACCATACCCCCCCCGTCAGTACCCACACCATACCCCCCCCCCCTCAGCACCCACACCATACCCCCCCCCCTCAGTACCCACACCATACCCCCCCCCCCTCAGTACCCACACCATACCCCCCCCCCCCTCAGTACCCACACCATACCCGCGACCCCACGCCCCCGGCGCCCCCACCCACAATCCCCTGGGGGAATCCAGTCCCGTTCCGTTATCATTATCACCCCTCCCCCCCACCCCGCAACCCTTCGCCACCGACACCACCATCTAAATCCACACCACCCCCCCTCCCCCACCGACCCCGTATCCCACAACAAATATACCAGATGGGTGGAGCGGTCGCCATGCAGAATAAAAACCTCGCATGCATATATATACGGGGAAAAATATATATATATGGGGAGAATTCCAGTATAAATAAAACGTGTGGGTTACATAACCACATTGGGTCATGAGAGAGATTGTGACTTCATGGGTCACCCGTGTGTATAGCAACACATCTCTCATATAGAAACTCCATCATGTAGTTACTCCATCATGTAGTCACTCCATCATATAGTCACTCCATCATGTAGTCACTCCATCATGTAGTCACTCCATCATGTAGTCATTCTCTCATATAGTCACTCCATCAGGTAGTCATTCTCTCATATAGCCACCCCATCATGTAGTCACTCCATCATGTAGTCATTCTCTCATATAGTCACCCCATCATGTAGTCACACCATCATGTATCATTCTCTCATATAGTCACTCCATCATGTAGTCACTCCATCATATAGTCACCCCATCATTTAGTCACTCCATCATGTAGTCATTCTCTCATATAGCCACCCCATCATACAGTCATTCTCTCATATAGCCACTCCATCATACAGTCATTCTCTCATATAGTCACCCCATCATGTAGTCACTCCATCATGTAGCCATTCTCTCATATAGCCACCCCATCATACAGTCATTCTCTCATATAGTCACTCCATCATGTAGTCATTCTCTCATATAGCCACCCCATCATGTAGTCACTCCATCATGTAGTCATTCTCTCATATAGTCACTCCATCATACAGTCATTCTCTCATATAGTCACTCCATCAGTCATTCTCTCATATAGTCACTCCATCATGTAGTCATTCTCTCATATAGTCACCCCATCATACAGTCATTCTCTCATATAGTCACTCCATCATACAGTCATTCTCTCATATAGTCACTCCATCATGTAGTCATTCTCTCATATAGCCACCCCATCATACAGTCATTCTCTCATATAGTCACTCCATCATGTAGTCATTCTCTCATATAGCCACCCCATCATACAGTCATTCTCTCATATAGTCCCTCCATCATGTAGTCATTTTCTCGCCCTCTTCTCATGTGTCACTTAATTTATCTTCCACTTCCCTTTCTAGACTTACTCTTGTTCTCAGCCTCCATCTGCGGTCATGTCTGTGTGGTCGCAGGACAAAGATTCGATGCCCGTCTTTGCAAAGAGTAGGGGGTTACCCCTGGGGGACATGGCTCCGCGCTTCCCTTTATGCCCCCCTTGACGCGATATGACCAGAATTGGTTCTTTAATGCGTCCTGAATATACAACCAGCCATCTCGTATGAGTACCAATATCTCTCATTCTCTTTATCTCCTTAATCCTGTCAATCTTTCTTCTCCTTTCGCTTACGTGTCTTTCACCCCCCCCCACCCCGACCCCCACGCAAGTAGTTTTCGCACCTGATCTCTTTCGCTTACTGGTTGTCACCTTATCTCTCTGGCTTACTATTTCTCACATTTTCTCTTTCGCTTAATAGTTCTTACCTTATCTGTTCGCTTACTCTTTCTCACCTTCTCTTCGCTTACTCTTTCTCACCCCTCTCTATCTCCGACTTCATATCTCTATCTCTCGCTTACTAGTTCTCTTTGTCTCCCACCCTCTGTCGCCTGCCGGTCACCTGGGGCTGTCTGATAACAACGTACGCTAACATGTGTCTGCAGCTTTCTGCTCAAACAGAAGCGGCTTGTAGACGTGACGGAGGACAAGCGATACCGCGTATTTTTATCCATACAAAACACACCGGTCAGTAAACTAGGACATTAGCCATGGCGCCTGACGATGTTAAAAGACTCTCACAGAGGATCCTGCCTCCCACGAGATACCGCCATATAAAGACATGCATGGCCAAGCGGGAGGCCTCGTTCTGGCCCTGTACAGTGAACTCCAAAACAGACTCTGTAAGACACACCAGAGACATGCACCGACCAAGCCATCAACATTACGCCATTGTTTACGATTGCCGAAAAAGCACGACTTCCGGGTCCATAAAACATGTTTCATCAGCCGTTCAAACGGCTAGGAAATGGGCTTATCAATGGTGGATGCACTGCAGTGAATATAAGAGAAAGCGCATGCGCGGTAGGGCCTTAAGTGCAGGTGTACTAACCGTATGGGAGCTCGAATCGAGCGTCGATGAGGGCGTGGTGTCCGGTGGGGGACTGGGTCCCGATCACCTCGCCGTTCTTCATGATCAGCTCACTGTCCAGGCTCAGCCAGTCCCCATCGCTCTCCTGTTCAACCAGGAAAAGACGTGTGTTAAATAAATTGTGGTTCATTCATATATTATAAGATATATTACCATTATAACGCAATGAAAGGTGAATAGCACTGAAACGTCATTCGAAATTAAGGTCCATCGTCCATGCTAGAGCTCACAAAATGGATTATTACAGTAAATGGTAGGCATGAGCCATACGTGAGCTATGTTACAACAAGATGGAACATAGAAGAACCATCGACATCATGCAGCGTATGACGCGGTAAGAGACAAATGGCACAGAAGACCACGTGACATTATGCAGCTTATAATGCTGTCAAAGGCCCCGTGACATTATGCAGCTTATAACGCCGTCAAAGACCACGGGACATTATGCAGCTTATAACGCCGTCAAAGACCACGGGACATTATGCAGCTTAGAAACGCTGTCAAAGACCACGTGACATTATGCAGCTTATAACGCCGTCAAAGACCACGGGACATTATGCAGCTTAGAAACGCTGTCAAAGACCACGTGACATTATGCAGCTTGTAACGCGGTGAAAGATAGAGACGCAGACACGCCACGTGAACTTACACGCAACTTATAAATATACAATAACAGACGCACATCACAGTCTTCATACGTTCCCCCCGACCAGGCGCGGACACAGCGCAGAGACGCATTAACTGTAACATCACACTGGTTACCAAGGCCGTTTACAACGCACGGCTGGCGTTAATGCGCGCGCGCAGAATGGTTACCACAGTCAGTAACGGCGACCAGCGCACTTAGCTCAGCACGGGAAATCTACTTGCGATGAAAAATACATTCAGTGCAGAAAAAACTGTGTTTCTGTTTCTCAGCACAGACGTAGAGGTACACGTAGACGCTGACGTTGTAATATCATTACTTCAAACTAAGTAGGACTCGGACCAGATGTGTAGTTTATGCTTGCTGTGGGATACTCAATAAAGTGGGGATGTATCGCTCGACGGAGCCCGAACGGGCCAGCGACAGGGCAATTTCTCTTGGGACGATCAATACTGGGGGGGGGGGGTGGCGAGGAGAAGGTGGGTGGAGGAGGGAAAGGGGGAGAAGGGGGAACAAGGCAAGAGGACGTGGGAACTGGGGCAACAAGGCAAGAGGACGTGGGAGCTGGGGGAACAAGGCAAGAGGACGTGGGAACTGGGGCAACAAGGCAAGAGGACGTGCATGGGAGCTGGAAAAGGTGATTCTTTTAAGTCGAAGAAGCGAGAAGAGGAACCAGGCAAGAAGAAGAGAAAGTTCGGAATGGGAACCAGGTTGGTTGGTTGGTTATTCGGGACGCTTTAACCACTTTTGGTCATATCGCGTCAATGGGAGAAGGAAGGGAGAGTGGAGCCATGTCCCCGGGGGTAACCCCCTACTCTTTACGAAGAAAGACGGGGATCTTTATCCTGTGACCACACAGACATGGCCACAGCATGGCTCGAACCACCGACCCACGTGCCGTTATAGGCTCTCAGGTGGCCAGAGCACTCAGTGCGAGCGCTCTAGCCCACTGAGCGCCGGCCTCTGGGAACCAGGTAAGAGGAGGTAGGGTGAAGGTGAACCAGTGCAAGGAAAAAATGGGCCGACGGAATCAGGAAAGATTAAGAAAAAAGAGAATAGGGAACCAGACACGATGAAGAGGGATGGGAAAACCAGGCAAGAAGAAGAAAGAGAATGGGAACCAGGATAGAGGAAGAAGAAGTGCGGAATGGGAACCAGGTAAGAGGAAGGGAGAAGGGGAACCAGGGAAGAGAAAAGGGGGCAGACGGAAACAGGGATAAGTAACATTAAAAAGAAAGGAATCCCGACAAGAAGAATAGGGAGGCAAACCTGGCAAGAATAAGGGAGAATGGGAACCATGCTAGAGAAAGAAGAAGTGCGGAATGGAAACCAGGTAAGAGGAGGAAGGGAGAAGGGGAACCAGGTAAGAGAACAAGGGGCAGACGGAAGCCAGACAAGAAAGAGGAAGAATAAAGAGAAAGAGGAAGAATAAAGAGAAAGAGGAAGAATAAAGAGAAAGGGAACCAGACACGAACCAGATGAAGAGGGAGGGGGACAACCAGGCAAGAGGAAAATGAAATGCGAAATGGGAACCAGGTAAGAGGAAGAATGAAGAAGGGGAACCAGGCAATAGAAGAATAATGGGAACCAGGCAAGATGAGGACGTGTAAGGGAACAATGCAGCAAGCACAGGGAGAAAGGGACACCAGGCGAGAGTAATAGGGCTAAGAGAGCGGGACGTGGCGACCAGAACCCCCCAGGGCGGCACCCAGCCGCACCGTGGAGTAGCGGAGTAAGCCCAGGGATACCCCACTAACCCACACCCCGGGAGACAAAAGCCAGCCCTTCAATATGTCCTCCAAAGACAGCAATCAGGAGCTACGTACTCCGTTAATACCCCTAGAATGGTGTCTGGAAGAGGAGAGGGGCTTTGACGCCGGCCGGGCGTCCTACAGTTACCCACATTCACGTAAAGACAGATAACGCAGCTTGGCAAGAGGGGGGGGGGGCAGAACAATCCCCCGTAATAGCCGGAGAGGCTGTTAAGTGTCGGTGCGACATATTGTTAAGCCGCGGGCGGGGCCTGGACAGCGTCAGCCGCCCGCAGCCAGATGGCAGACCATGGCGACTTTAAGAACGCCGGTGGGGGGGACCGGACTATACATTGTACAAGTTTAGTGGTCCGGGAAACTCGAGGAAATGGTCGGCGCTAGGACTGTCGGCCATTCGCGAGCCGCCGCGTTACCGCGTTACTCCACCATACGCCCAGGGCGGCTGGATAGGGGTCAGTTCGTACTCAACAGGCACTTGTTCCGGGAGCGTTGTCCAGCCCCTCGACCGGACTGGCCAGTATGGCGGCATGGCCGGCGCTACAGTCACTGTCCGACCTAATGTCCAGGACGTCCGGTTCCCATTACCAGGGTGCTGACTATGTATGACTAGGAAATCTAACAAGTACCCTCGCCGAATGAGTGCAGCTAACAATTGATTCATTAATTGTTTCAGAACGGATCTTTTAACGGCCAATTATCAATATTGAGGTTGACGCAGGGATACAGAAATTTAAAATCATCCTGTTACAAAGAGTGGCGGCGGGTGTTAATAATAACTTCGCTATTTACTAACGGACAGACTGGCTGTTAGCTGTGTGTGTTAGCCGTTTGTTTGTGAAAGACACTTTTGATATACACGGAAAGAGGGTGGTGAGAGATCAAACAGTGCCATATCCCTGGGGAAAGATAACTTACTCTTTTTTAACGATATTTAATTTGGCTCTCTCTGGCTGCCCAAGCATAGACATTTGCGCACGGAGGCTCGACTCCCGCACTTCCGACACGATGGCTGGTCTGTCAGTGCGCACTTGACATTGCCGAGCGGTCTAACCACTACCCGGTTACCGGACCGTATCAGTGGCGGAGCAGTGTGGGGAAACGGATACAACAATCCTTGTAAATGTTTCAATGTATGACCACCGCATGACGGTTTCACTGTATGACCACCACATGACGGTTTCACTGTATGACCACCATGTGATGGTTTCACTTTATGACAACCATGTGATGGTTTCACTGTATGACCACCATGTGACGGTTTCACTGTATGACCACCATGTGACGGTTTCACTGTATGACCACAATGTGACGGTTTCACTGTATGACCACCACATGACGGTTTCACTGTATGACCACCACATGACGGTTTCACTGTATGACCACCATGTGACGGTTTCACTGTATGACCACCAGGTGACGGTTTCACTGTATGACCACCACATGACGGTTTCACTGTATGACCACCATGTGACGGTTTCACTGTATGACCACCATGTGACGGTTTCACTGTATGACCACCATGTGACGGTTCCACTGTATGACCACCATGTGACGGTTCCACTGTATGACCACCACATGACGGTTTCACTGTATGACCACCATGTGACGGTTTCACTGTACGAACACTATGTGACGGTTTCACTGTAAGACCACCATATGACGGAGTCACTGTAAGACCACCATACGACGGTTTCACTGTATGACCACCACCACATGACGGTTTCACTGTATGACCACCATGTGACGGTTTCACTGTATGACCACCAGGTGACGGTTCCACTGTATGACCACCAGGTGACGGTTCCACTGTATGACCACCAGGTGACGGTTCCACTGTATGACCACCAGGTGACGGTTCCACTGTATGACCACCGCCCGGCCTCACGGTTTGACGGTCAAACGACATTCCGTATCGATCTGCAACCATTACATGGGACAGGCCGACAGGGCCGAGGCCAAGGTTACAGGGCCCCACTCGCCCCTACCCCCTCCTCTCCACCCCCCCCACCCCCCATCACTTGCCAGGGGCTCTCTATCTCACGTACCTTAGTAACCCGGCGGCACAACTGTTGCGGGTTCGAATCTCGGCGTGGCAACAACTTAAACGCAGAGGTTTGGGATGCGGATGAGGATGGGAAAGGGGGCGCAAGTGGGGGGGGGGGTTGGTGGTAGTTGAGGGGGTGCAGGGGAAGAGGGTGTAGAAGGGGGGAGAGACGGGGAAAGGATAGAGGGAGACAAGAAAGAGCGAGGTGGAGGGATGGAGAGAAAAGGGAGCGAGGTGGAAGGATGGAGAGAGGAAGGAGCGAGGTGGAGGGATGGAGAGAGGAAGGAGCGAGGCGGAGGGATGGAGAGAGGAAGGAGCGAGGCGGAGGGATGGAGAGAGGAAGGAGCGAGGCGGAGGGATGGAGAGAGGAAGGAGCGAGGTGGAGGGATGGAGAGAGGAAGGAGCGAGGCGGAGGGATGGAGAGAGGAAGGAGCGAGGTGGAGGGATGGAGAGAGGAAGGAGCGAGGCGGAGGGATGGAGAGCGGAAGGAGCGAGGCGGAGGGATGGAGAGAGGAAGGAGCGAGGTTGAAGGATGGAGAGAGGAAGGAGCGAGGCGGAGGGATGGAGAGAGGAAGGAGCGAGGTGGAGGGATGGAGAGAGGAAGGAGCGAGGTGGAAGGATGGAGAGAGGAAGGAGCGAGGTGGAAGGATGGAGAGAGGAAGGAGCGAGGCGGAGGGATGGAGAGAGGAAGGAGCGAGGTGGAGGGATGGAGAGAGGAAGGAGCGAGGTGGAAGGATGGAGAGAGGAAGGAGCGAGGTGGAGGGATGGAGAGAGGAAGGAGCGAGGTGGAGGGATGGAGAGAGGAAGGAGCGAGGCGGAGGGATGGAGAGAGGAAGGAGCGAGGTGGAGGGATGGAGAGAGGAAGGAGCGAGGTGGAAGGATGGAGAGAGGAAGGAGCGAGGCGAAGAGATGGAGAGAGGACGGAGCGAGGTGGAGGGATGGAGAGAGGAAGGGGCGAGGTGGAAGGATGGAGAGAGGAAGGAGCGAGGTGGAAGGATGGAGAGAGGAAGGAGCGAGGTGGAAGGATGGAGAGAGGAAGGAGCGAGGTGGAG
>CAXHSH010000771.1:0-13344 GCA_964019135.1 Arenicola marina
GTCAATAGTTGGAATTCCTACCCATAATTATTGGCTGAAAGTGTGTTCAACATTCACTCTGGACAATGAATTATCCCAACAGGCTGTGGTGTTAACTAAAGGCTCGAATAGAACACCGCCCGTTAAGTCGCCACTCGATACTGGTGACCGAACACTCCAGGGTTGTGAGGAACATATCGGATTGCACCGTTTGTAACGATGACCGCTTCGTAGTCTCCGCTAGGCGGCACTGTATGCTACGGCAAGGACGCACGGACTTTCTGCTTGTTTTTGCCTTGCTCCGCTAGGTGGCTACTGGTA
The DNA here is from genome assembly GCA_964019135.1 of Arenicola marina. Classification (NCBI taxonomy): domain Eukaryota; kingdom Metazoa; phylum Annelida; class Polychaeta; family Arenicolidae; genus Arenicola; species Arenicola marina. The sequence continues at coordinate 301 of CAXHSH010000771.1, forward strand.
GAGATTGTCGTGCAATGGAGAGACCCGTCAGACTCGCCATTTCTCCTCAGCACCTTGCTCTGGAAACCTAGATTTGTCGCTGAATTTACCGCTCATGACGCGAGAAAAGTTTTTAGCCAGAGAACTACGTTTTTTTTGGTAAAAAAACAACCCTACTTTCTTCAATTATGTGGGTGGCGCCGCGGGTGGCGCTGTGGGTGGCGCCGCGGGTGGCGCTGTGGGTGGTGCTGTGTGTGGGGCCGCAGGTGGCGCTGTGGGTGGCGCTGTGGGTTGCGCTGTGCGTGGTGCTGTGGGTGGGGCTGCGGGTGGTGCTGTGGGTGGCGCTGTGGGTGGTGCTGTGGGTGGGGCTGTGGGTGGCGCTGTGGGTGGCGCTGTGTGTGGCGCTGTGTGTGGCGCTGTGGGTGGCGCTGTGTGTGGCGCTGTGGGTTGCGCTGTGTGTGGCCCTGTGTGGCGCTGTGTGGCGCTGTGGATGGCGCTATGTGTGGCGCTGTGGGTGGCGATGTGTGTGGCGCTGTGTGTGGCGCTGTGGGTGGCGCCTTGGTCACATCGGAACCATTATTTCAGTGCCGCCAAGCTAGATATTATATATATGGAAAAAAAAACCTTCCTTGTTTAACACCCCCCCCCCCCCACACCTTTCAGCCTGCCCCGACCACCCCAGCTTCCCGTGGCCACCTCTTAGAGAACGTCTTGTCCCTCTTACGCCGCATGCGTCGCCACGGCAACCGTCGTCTGCTGAGAGGGCGCTGCTTAGAGCAGATTGTAGAGGGCGCTGCAATCGACGGAGATCCCATTGCTAAGTACAAAAGCCTGTTGGCGGCAAACCTGATAACCGGCTCCGGTGTGGAAGGCACCAGGCGACATAGTCCCCATAGAGACCTGGTGTGTAGCGGGGGGTGGTGGGCAAGAGAGGGAGGGAGGGGAGGGAGGGAAGCAGGAGGCGACAAGGAGGGGAGGGAGGGTATGATGTCAGGGTAGAGCCGTCACGAGAGGTGTCCGCGGAAGAGGAGGATGTAGGGGGGGGGGGGTGGGGGGGGGGCGGCGAAAACTGATAGGGTGGTGATTGAATTGAATACCCCATCGGTCGCGTCCCTCTCCCGGGGTAAGACATCACAGGGTAAACATTAACCTGACCGTCGTCTTGACAATGTTTTTTTTTTGCCTTCCTTTTTTTTCTAGCGGAAAGCTCATTTAGCAGACGACATTGCGCGCGTCTAGGTTGCTGGCTGACACCTGCCTCCCAGGGTCAAGGCTTGTCGCCAATAGCAACCAGACAAGAGGTGGCGACCTCAAGTGGTTCGGCGACGAAGCAAACCACCCCGTTACATTGTCCTCGTGAGGCAAAGTGTCCATGTTACATGGATAAAAAGGGGAGGGGGGTAGGTGGGGGGGGTGATAATGCAGTATTCATGTGATGTGGCAGAGGAGTGGGATTCCCGTTCATCTCTAATGTCTATATTTTGTCTCTATTACTTTTGTCTATATTCTGTCTAATTTTTTTGTTAATAATTTCTGCATTTCTTTTGTCAATCATTTCTGTATTTCTTTTGTCAATCATTTCTGTTTTTCTTTTGTCAATCATTTCTGTATTTCTTTTGTCAATCATTTCTGTCTTTCTTTTGTCAATCATTTCTGTATTTTCTTTGACTGTATTTGTACTCAATTTATTGTATAGATTTTGTGTTTATTTCTTTTGTCTATAGTTTCTGTCTGCCTTTCGTATCTAGCTCTGCCTGTCGCATCGGTCTCATCTCATATACCCGTATCTCTTATTATCGCCCATGTATAACTGTTTGTATTCTGTGTATACTTGCTCGAGTTTTTTTTAATCCATGCTGACAATGTTTCACTTCTTCTTCCTGTACCTCTTTCACTTTCTTCCTTCCCTTGTATTCACAACCTCCAAATATACCACACTCATGGTCCATAAAGTTTTTCTCTTATCATATTTGTTGCATTATCTGTCTCTGAACTGCCCTCGATTTCCCGCAGTCCCCCCCCTCCCCCTCTCCCCCCGCAACCCGCTCTACCGCATACTCGTCTTTCTCTTTCGCTCACTTCCTCTATCGTTTGTTCTTTCTCTCATATTTCTATCTATTTGACGTTTTATCCTGTTTCCCTCTGGTGTAATCCGTTGCGTCCGGAGTCTCATGGGCGACGCGACAGTTGTCACAACCGCTTTCCGACATTCGCCATCGTGTTATCAATCACTGGTCACGTGATATATGACGTGATATATCGCGTGATATCAATACGCAGCGAAAACAAAAAAACAGACAGCTGAGAGATTCAACAGGAACGTCGGCTCGCTCAATTACTCGTTGTCCGATTTCCTAACAACAGTTTTCTGTTGATAATTGTCAGTCATTTCAAGCCCTCTACGAGTACGCAGGAAACCGAGTTTTATATATACGCCGCGGTAACCTATATCGCTAACTATCCGTGCCGTATGCATTGCATGGACTTCACCTCGAGTTACATAGCGCAAATCTATTTGAATCTAATCATCTTGTATCTAATTTAAAGTCCTCTCGCGTGTCGCTGACGCCTCTGGGGTCGGTTTTCTAGGAGTGTAACATAGTAGTATTATGAAGTAGTACGGAGGGCGATAAGTCGTTTTTGCTAGATAACAGACAGTCTGTCTCCGGATACGATTAGATTGGCTGTTTTTAACCAAATAGCTATGTTTATATATATATATTTATATAATAATCCTGGTTGCCTAGGCGACCAATAAAGCCTCCAGCCAAGGAGGTTGCTTTTTGGTGTGACTTTTTTTCTCTGGTTTAGTCGCGTCTCAACTCCTGGGTAATGAGCGGCTGTCAAATGGGTTGGGGAGGTATGTCTGGGCATGTAGGGGTGGGGGAGGCATGTCTGGGCATGTAGGGGTGGGGGAGGCATGTCTGGGCATGTAGGGTGGGGGAGGCAAGTCTGGGCATGTAGGGGTGGGGGAGGCATGTCTGGGCATGTAGGGGTGGGGGAGGCATGTCTGGGCATGTAGGGGTGGGGGAGGCATGTCTGGGCATGTAGGGGTGGGGGAGGCATGTCTGGGCATGTAGGGGTGGGGAGGCAAGTCTGGGCATGTAGGGGTGGGGGAGGCATGTCTGGGCATGTAGGGGTGGGGAGGCATGTCTGGGCATGTAGGGGGGGGGGAGGTATGTCTGGGCATGTAGGGGTGGGGGAGGCATGTCTGGGCATGTAGGGGTGGGGGAGGTATGTCTGGGCATGTAGGGGTGGGGGAGGCATGTCTGGGCATGTAGGGGTGGGGGAGGCATGTCTGGGCATGTAGGGGTGGGGGAGGCATGTCTGGGCATGTAGGGGTGGGGGAGGCATGTCTGGGCATGTAGGGGTGGGGGAGGCAAGTCTGGGCATGTAGGGGTGGGGGAGGCATGTCTGGGCATGTAGGGGTGGGGGAGGCATGTCTGGGCATGTAGGGGTGGGGGAGGCATGTCTGGGCATGTAGGGGTGGGGGAGGCATGTCTGGGCATGTAGGGGTGGGGGAGGCATGTCTGGGCATGTAGGGGTGGGGGAGACATGTCTGGGCATGTAGGGGTGGGGGAGACATGTCTGGGCATGTAGGGGTGGGGGGAGGTGTATCAGTGTCAGTGTATCGCCTACACCTCGGTGTCTTGGAGTCAGTGTTAGGGTCAAACTTGGGGTCAGTGTTTAGGTCAGTTTCGGGGTCAAGATTGAGGTCAGTATCGGGGTCAGTGCTGAGGTCAGTGTCGGGGTCAGTGCAGAGGTCAGTATCGGGTTCAGTGTTGACGTCAGTATAGTGGTCAATGTTGAAGTCAGTATAGTGGTCAGTGTTGAGGTCAGTTTCGGGGTCAAGCTTGAAGTCAGTTTCGGGGTCAGTAGCGGGGTCAGTGTTGAGGTCAGTACCGGGTTCGGTTTGGAGGTTTGTGTCGCTGGGTGTTGCTGGGCGATGGGCGGTTGGGCGGTGGGGCTAGGGTGGTGATCAGGGATTGGCCGCCTGCTGTCTGGGTCGGTGCGATTGGGTTATGACGATCACGTGGGTCATCCCGGGATGTACGGGGACGCGTCACGTCTTGTAGGTCGGGCAAATGGAAGAAAGACGGGTTGGGATAAGGAGGGGGTGGGGGAGGGGGGTGACTTCCCCTGACGTCTTGTGGATTGACAGGGACGGGGGGGGGAGGAGGGGGAGGGGCTGGCATGTAAAGGATGGTGGGTCGTGCCCTTTAGGCTGGCGCCCCCTATGAACCAGCGGCAGGCAAGCACGCGCCGACCTCTCCTACCCCCTCCCCCCTCCGCCGATGAGGGGGTTTCCTGGCTTACCGCTACTCGCCCCCGGGGGGGCGGGGGGGTGGGGGGGGGGCGGTGGTTCCGCTGAAAGTTGTAGCCGACACCGCCTTCCCTAAGTTAGGCAGGGAACCCTCGGACTGAGAGTGACAGCGTGTGGGGGGGGGGGGAAGGAGGATGGGGGGGGTGGACAGAAGGAGTGGGGGCGTGAACACTGGGGAGGAGGGGATGGCCACCCAGGACGGCGACTTCTTAAGTCAGACACCCCAGTGAAGCCGGTCACGTGCCTGGTTGTCACTGCCGCATGCCCTAATCGGGGGTTGGGGGGGCGGTTGGGGGGGGGGGGGGCGAGGGCAGGCCGGGAAGAGGCCGCGGAAGCGGGGAAGGAGGTCGGGGGCGCTACGGAGGTGGGCGGCGGCCGGGGGGGGGAGGGCGGCATTACGTGGGCGGCGGCTGAACCCGGTGCGTCGTTCAAGCGCACCCTCTCTCCCTCCCCCCCCCCCCAATCTCGCCCCATTCTCGTCCCCTAATGAGACCGCCTCGTAGTAGACACACCCTGATATAATGTTACTTATTGTCAAACCATTATGTCGAGTCTGCCGTCCGAGGCAGGTACATTTTTTTTTCTGGCTGTTACCGCTGTCGGCGTTCAGGGTTGGTCGCGTGCCTTGTGACAGGCACATAGCCATGGCAACGGAGAACGTTACTGTCTCACTGACGGGAGACCACGTGCCCGCCCCGCGGATACTATCTGTGGCGCGGCATGACGTGTGTGTGTGGGGGGGGGGGGGTGTAAGATAAACAAAGGGTGGTTTGATTTCTCATTGTGTCAGTATATTTTAGTTTTGTATTGTGTTACCTAGGCAACACGTGTATTTTCCGTGTTGCAGACCGAATAAATAAGTTCAATTGATTCATGGGGGTCACTGAGAGGTGGGTGCGATACTCTGTGAAATGTGTGGGCGATGCTCTGTGAGAGTTCAATTGATTCATGGGCGTCACTGAGAGGTGGGTGCAATACTCTGTGAGAGGTGTTGGCTATGCAATGTGAGAGGTGTGGGCTATACGCCGTGAGAGGTGTGGGCGATACACTGTGAGAGGTGTGGGCGATACACTGTGAGAGGTGTGGGCGATACACTGTGAGAGGTGTGGGCGATACACTGTGAGAGGTGTGGGCGATACACTGTGAGAGGTGTGGGCGACACACTGAGAGGTGTGGGCGACAAACTGTGAGAGGTGGGTGACACGCTGTGAGAGGTGTGGGCGATACAGTGAGAGGTGTGGGCGATACACTGTGAGAGGTGTGGGCGATACAGTGAGAGGTTGGGCGGTACAATGTGAGAGGTGTGGGCGATACACTGTGAGAGGTGTGGGCGACACAGTGAGAGCTGTGGGCTATTCAATGTGAGAGGTGTGGGCGATACACTGTGAGAGGTGTGAACGGTACACCGTGAGAGACGAGGGCGACACACAGAGGCGTGGGCGACACACTGTGAGAGGCGTGGGCGACACACTAAGAGGTGTGCGCGACACTGTGAGCGGTGTGGGGGACACACTGTGAGAGGTGTAGGCGATACAATATGAGAGGTGTGGGCGATACAATATGAGAGGTGTGGGCGATACACTTAGAGGTGTGGGCGACACACTGAGAGGTGTGGGCGACACACTGAGAGGCGTGGGCGACACACTGAGAGGCGTGGGCGAGGCAGGAGGCACGGTCCCGAGCCGCCCCGATGGATGGCTGCATGATAAGTCCCTGACTCGTGGCGTGGCACCCGCTGCCGTGTTGTCACCTCGCTGACGTCCCCCGGCGAGGCCTCCGCTGTCTGTCTGTGTGTCTGTGGGTGTTGCCTATCTTACCTCTCTCCCGTCTACACGCTGCCGACCCCGAGCCTGCCACCCTGGTAGGAGCATTGACCGGGTCGGCCTCTGCCACTCACTGCTTCCTGGGGGGGGGGGGCACCCCACACCGACAATAATCAGTGTCTATTTACCCGGGCCTCAGTCACGCTGCCAGGTGAATACATGGTCACCAGTCCCAGCTACACCAACCCAGTCAGGGGTCCCAACTCTACCAGTCAGGGGCCCCCACTCTACCAGTCAGTGGTCCCCACTCTAGCAGTCAGGGGTCCCAACTCGACCAGTCAGGGGTCCCCACTCTAGTAGTCAGGAGTCCCAACTCTACCAGTCAAGGGTCTCTACTCTACCAACCAGGAATCCACACCGACAATAATCAGTGTCTATTTACCCGGGCCTCAGTCACGCTGCCAGGTGAATACATGGTCACCAGTCCCAGCTACACCAACCCAGTCAGGGGTCCCAACTCTACCAGTCAGGGGCCCCCACTCTACCAGTCAGTGGTCCCCACTCTAGCAGTCAGGGGTCCCAACTCGACCAGTCAGGGGTCCCCACTCTAGTAGTCAGGAGTCCCAACTCTACCAGTCAAGGGTCTCTACTCTACCAACCAGGAATCCACACCGACAATAATCAGTGTCTATTTACCCGGGCCTCAGTCACGCTGCCAGGTGAATACATGGTCACCAGTCCCAGCTACACCAACCCAGTCAGGGGTCCCAACTCTACCAGTCAGGGGCCCCCACTCTACCAGTCAGTGGTCCCCACTCTAGCAGTCAGGGGTCCCAACTCGACCAGTCAGGGGTCCCCACTCTAGTAGTCAGGAGTCCCAACTCTACCAGTCAAGGGTCTCTACTCTACCAACCAGGAATCTCTACTCTACCAGTCAGAGGTCTCCACTTTACCAGTCAGGGGTCTCCACTTTACCAGTCAGGGGTCTTCACTTTACCAGTCAGGGGTCTTCGATTTACCAGTCAGGGGTCCCCACTCTACCAGTCAGGGGTCCCCACTCTACCAGTCAGGGATCCCCACTCTACCAGTCAGGGGTCCCAACTCTACCAGTCAGGGGTCTCCACTCTACCAACCAGGGGTCCCCAATTTACCATTCAGGGGTCGCAACTCTACGAGTCAGGGGTCCCCATTCTACCAGTCAGGGGTCCTCACTCTACCAGTCAGGGGTCCAAACTCTACCGGTCAGGGGTCTCCACTCTACCAGTCAGGGGTCCCCACTCTACCAGTCAGGGGTCCCCACTCTGCCAGTCAGGGGTCTTCACTTTACCAGTCAGGGATCCCCACTCTATCAGTTAGGGGTCCCCACTGTACCAGTCAGGGGTCTCTACTTTGCCAACCAGGAGTCTCTACTCTACCAGTCAGGGGTCTCCACTTTACCAGTCAGGGATCCCCACTCTACCAGTCAGGGGTCTTCACTTTACCAGTCAGGGGTCTCCACTTTACTAGTCAGGGGTCTTCACTTTACCAGTCAGGGGTCCCCACTCTACCAGTCAGGGGTCTCCACTTTACCAGTCAGGGGTCTCCACTTTACCAGTCAGGGGTCTTCACTTTACCAACCAGGAGTCTACTCTACCAGTCAGGGGTCTCCACTTTACCAGTCAGGGGTCTCCACTTTACCAGTCAGGGGTCTCCAATTTACCATTCAGGGGTCGCAACTCTGCGAGTCAGGGGTCCCCACTCTACGAGTCAGGGATCCCCACTCTATCAGTCAGGGGTCCCCACTCTAGCAGTCAGGGGTCCCAACTCTAGCAGTCAGGAGTCCCAACTCTACCAGTCAGAGGTCCCCACTCTACCAGTCAGGGGTCTCCACTCTACGAGTCAGGGATCCCCACTCTACCAGTCAGGGGTCCCCACTCTAGCAGTCAGGGGTCCCAACTCTACCAGTCAGGAGTCCCAACTCTAGCAGTCATGGGTCCCAACTCTACCAGTCAGGGGTCCCAACTCTACCAGTCAGGGATCCCCACTCTACCAGTCAGGGGTCCCCACTCTAGCAGTCAGGGGTCCCAACTCTACCAGTCAGGGGTCCCAACTCTACCAGTCAGGGGTCCCCACTGCGCCAGTCAGGGGTCCCCACTCTACCAACCAGGAGTCTCTATTCTACCAGTCAGGGGTCTTCACTTTACCAGTCAGGGGCCTTCACTCTACCAACCAGGGGTCCCCAATTTACCATTCAGGGGTCGCAACTCTGCGAGTCAGGGGTCCCCACTCTACGAGTCAGGGATCCCCACTCTAGCAGTCAGGGGTCCCCACTCTAGCAGTCAGGGGTCCCAACTCTACCAGTCAGGGGTCCCCACTCTAGCAGTCAGGAGTCCCAACTCTACCAGTCAGGGGTCCCAACTCTACCAGTCAGGGGCGCCCACTCTACCAGTCAGTGGTCCCCACTCTAGCAGTCAGGGGTCCCAACTCGACCAGTCAGGGGTCCCCACTCTAGCAGTCAGGGGTCCCAACTCTACAAGTCAGGGGTCCCCACTCTAGTAGTCAGGAGTCCCAACTCTACCAGTCAGGGGTCCCAACTCTACCAGTCAGGGGTCCCCACTGTGCCAGTCAGGGGTCTCTAGTCTACCAACCAGGAATCTCTACTCTACCAGTCAGAGGTCTCCACTTTACCAGTCAGGGGTCTTCACTTTACCAACCAGGAATCTCTACTCTACCAGTCAGAGGTCTCCACTTTACCAGTCAGGGGTCCCCACTCTACCAGTCAGGGGTCTTCACTTTACCAGTCAGGGGTCTCCACTTTACTAGTCAGGGGTCTTCACTTTACCAGTCAGGGGTCCCCACTCTGCCAGTCAGGGGTCTCCACTTTACCAGTCAGGGGTCCCCACTCTACCAGTCAGGGGTCTTCACTTTCCCAGTCAGGGGTCCCCACTCTGCCAGTCAGGGGTCCCCACTCTACCAGTCAGGGGTCTTCACTTTACCAGTCAGGGGTCTTCACTTTACCAGTCAGGGGTCTTCACTTTACCAACCAGGAATCTCTACTCTACCAGTCAGAGGTCTCCACTCTACCAGTCAGGGGTCCCCACTCTGCCAGTCAGGGGTCTTCACTTTACCAGCCAGGGGTCTCCACTTTACCAGTCAGGGGTCTCCACTTTACCAGTCAGGGGTCTTCACTTTACCAGTCAGGGGTCTCTACTCTGTCAACCAGGAGTCTCTACTCAACCAGTCAGGGGTCTCCACTTTACCAGTCAGGGGTCCCCACTCTAGCAGTCAGGGGTCCCAACTCGACCAGTCAGGGGTCCCCACTCTAGCAGTCAGGGGTCCCAACTCTACAAGTCAGGGGTCCCCACTCTAGCAGTCAGGAGTCCCAACTCTACCAGTCAGGGGTCCCAACTCTACCAGTCAGGGGTCCCCACTGTGCCAGTCAGGGGTCTCTACTCTACCAACCAGGAATCTCTACTCTACCAGTCAGAGGTCTCCACTTTACCAGTCAGGGGTCTCCACTTTACCAGTCAGGGGTCTTCACTTTATCAGTCAGGGGTCCCCACTCTATCAGTTTGGGGTCCCCACTGTACCAGTCAGGGGTCTCTACTTTGCCAACCAGGAGTCTCTACTCTACCAGTCAGGGGTCTCCACTTTACCAGTCAGGGGTCTCCACTTTACCAGTCCGGGGTCTTCACTTTACCAACCAGGAGTCTCTACTCTACCAGTCAGGGGTCCCCACTCTAGCAGTCAGGGGTCCCAACTCTACAAGTCAGGGGTCCCCACTCTAGCAGTCAGGAGTCCCAACTCTACCAGTCAGGGGTCCCAACTCTACCAGTCAGGGGTCCCCACTCTGCCAGTCAGGGGTCTTCACTTTAAAAGTCGGGGTTCCCCACTTTACCAGTCGGGGGTCTCCACTCTACCAACCAGGGGTCCCCAATTTACCATTCAGGGGTCGCAACTCTACCAGTCAGAGATCCCCACTCTACCAGTCAGGGGTCCCCACTCCACCAGTCAGGGATCCCCACTCTACCAGTCAGGGGTTCCCACTCTACCAGTTAGGGATCCCCACTCTACCAGTCAGGCATCCCCACTCTACCAGTTAGGGATCCCCACTCTACCAGTCAGGGATCCCCACTCTACCAGTCAGGGATCTCCACTCTACCAGTCAGGGATCCCCATTCTACCAGTCAGACGGCGGGCCAAGGTGCAATCTGCCCCGGGACGGCGGACCAAGGTGCAATCTGCCCCGGGACGGCGGACCAAGGTGCAGTCTGCCCCGGGACGGCGCACCAAGGTGCAGTCTACCCCGGGACGGCGGACCAAGGTGCAGTCTGCCCCGGGACGGCGGGCCAAGGTGCAGTCTGCCCCGGGACGGCGGACCAAGGTGCAGTCTGCCCCGGGACGGCGGACCAAGGTGCAGTCCGCCCCGGGACGGCGGGCCAAGGTGCAGTCTGCCCCGGACGGCGGGCCATGGTGCAGTCTGCCCCGGGACGGCGGACCAAGGTGCAGTCTGCCCCGGGACGGCGGACCAAGGTGCAGTCTGCCCCGGGACGGCGGACCAAGGTGCAGTCTGCCCCGGGACGGCGGACCAAGGTGCAGTCTGCCCCGGGACGGCGGACCAAGGTGCAGTCTGCCCCGGGACGGCGGGCCAAGGTGCAGTCCGCCCCGGGACGGCGGGTCAAGGTGCAGTCCGCCCCGGGATCCGCCGGTTCGCCTGGTTCAAGGGTCCGACCTGGATCCGGACACCGCCGCCGCTCCCGTGATTGGGAACGGATCCTGAAGAGGAAATACTCCACGGACGCAATCCCCCCCACATGCTGGAGGTGGCCACATGAAACGGCTGCAGCCGTACGGGGCAGGGGTTGGGGGACGGGGCGAGGGTGGAGGGGTAAGGGGGGTCATGGACTTGCCGGGGTGGCGTTAAGCCGTAAGTTACGGAAAGCCGCGTCCGGCCCGGGCTGAGGGAGGGCTGCGGCAAGGGGAGTGGTGGGGGGGGGGGCAACGCCGCAACGCCACCGAGTGGGGAGGGGAACCCCCTCCCTCCCTGCCCCACGTGTAGTAGTAGTAACGGCCGTCCTCCGCACTCCCGTAACCCCGCTCTCCCGGGGCTCCCTCCCGGCCGCCCAGCCGGCGGGGGGCGGGGCTGTCGGGGCCGGACCCCCCACTGGCCCCCCTCCCCACCTCCAGCCCGCCGCTCCCGAGGCGGGTCGGCGACAGCCCCGGGAGGCGGGATCAAGGTTAGACGTACATAAAACACGAGGTGGCAAGTCCTTGACGCCCCCTCCCCTCCCCACCCCCCGGGAACAGCTCCCGATACAGGCGGCTTAACTGGCCCCGGGGGTTAAACGATATCCTTTTTAGCCCCTGCAGCTTTGTGGGTGGTGAACTGAGGGTTCCCGGCCGCCTGGGTGGCAACTGGGGGTGGGGGTGGGGGGGGGGGGGGTGGGAGGGGCGCTTTGGAAGGGTAATGGGTCGTGGGGGGTGGGTAAAGCGGTCCAGGCGGTCTGCAATGGGGATGACTGTCATAGGGTGTCATCGAGAGACGGTACCCACCCAGTAATATACTGTCATAGGGTGTCATCGAGAGGCAGGACCCACCCAGTAATATACTATCATAGGGTGTCATCGAGAGACAGTACCCACCCAGCAATATACTCTCATAGGATGTCATCGAGAGACAGTACCCACCCAGTAATATACTGTCCTAGGGTGTCATCGAAAGACGGTACCACCCCAGTAATATTCTCTCATAGGGTGTCATCGAGAGACAGTACCCACCCAGTAATAAACTGTCCTAGGGTGTCATCGAGAGGCAGGACCCACCCAGTAATATACTGTCATAGGGTGTCATCGAGAGACAGTACCCACCCAGTAATATACTGTCATAAGGTGTCATCGAGAGGACAGTACCCACCCAGTAATATACTGTCATATGTTGTCATCGAGAGACAGTACCCACCCGGTAATATACTGTCATAGAGTGCCATCGAGAGACAGTACCCACCCAGTAATATACTGTCATAGGGTGTCATCGAGAGACAGAACCCACCCAGTAATACACTGTCATAGGGTGTCATCGAGAGACAGTACCCACCCAGTAATACACTGTCATAGGGTGTCATCGAGAGACAGTACCCACCCAGTAATATACTGTCATAGCTTGTCATCGAGAGACAGTACCCAACCATAGGGTGTCCTCCAGGTGAATAAGGTACCCAAACCCGCATGGAACCCAGGACTTATTGATCTGCGGTCTACCGCGCTAACCACTGCAACAGGGAGGCCCCGTAACATCTACCTATAGATGAACGCTTTTGTAACCCGCATCATCTCGTATGTAACCCGCATCATCTCGTATGTAACCCGCATCATCTCGTATGTAACCCTACAACGTAGTATGCAGCCCCTATCATGTAGTGTGTAGACCAATGTTCTGGTGTAGTGTAACCCATGTGGTCCCGGCATTGTCAGCCCTGGCTGTCAGCCACTAATGTCACCGGGACGGCCCGAGGAATAGGCGCCAGTTAATCTCGTCCGTGTATAATTGTTCGCAGGGCAAATACGTCACAAGACACGTGTTCTCTGGAATGCAATTAATTACTCGACATATAGAATAGTGAAAGTACATTAAACAATTTGTTTGAGATGTCGCTTTGGCCGCCATATTGAAATATTACCTTATTTATCGTCCACATTTTGCTCAGATCTGTCTTTTAGCTGGTATGTGTTGTCCCTACATTGCCTGATATGTTTAGTCTCCACATTAGGTGATATGGTTAGTCCCAATATTGGCTGATATGTTTAGTCACCACTTTGACTGATATGTTTAGTCACCACATTGGCTGATATGTTTAGTCACCACATTGGGTGTTATGTTTAGTCCCAATATTGGCTGATATGTTTAGTCACCACATTGACTGATATGTTTAGTCACCACATTGGCTGATATGTTTAGTCACCACATTGGGTGATATGTTTGGTCACCACAACGGCTGATAT
>CAXHSH010000777.1:0-27763 GCA_964019135.1 Arenicola marina
GTCAACGCGGTGACGTCAGTCATAAGGCGCGGAGTCAGGCGTGATTTAGACCCGGGAGGTGGAGGGGTGGGGGGGGGGGGGGAGGGGTACTAGATTATGAAGGGTCTGACATTTTACGAAACTGATCGCATGTTTAAAACATGCGATCAGTTACTTTTGCTTTAAGATAAAAACTTCGACCTGTCAGGATATACGATCGGATATTTCCTGGTAGTATTGAGGGAGTCTCGTAGCAAACGCTGATGTGACTTCTAAGCTCGTATAAAGAAGGTCAAGGAGGGGGGGGGGCGTGAGTGGAGCAGGGGCGGGGGGTGGGGGTGGATGGGGAGCGGTATATGGATGATGGTTGTGGCCAGGACGAAAGCCACTTGCCTCTACCGTGGCTATAGGTCAGCCCTGGTGCCCACACATCTACCGTGGCTATAGGTCAGCCCTGGTGCCCACACATCTACCGTGGCTATAGGTCAGCTCTGGTGCCCACACATCTACCGTGGCTATAGGTCAGCCCTGGTGCCCACACATCTACCGTGGCGATAGGTCAGCTCTGGTGCCCACACATCTACCGTGGCTATAGGTCAGCCCTGGTGCCCGATCCGACAAGGCGGGCGCGATACAAGACCACTTGGAAAGATTGCCGCCGCCGCCCACCTTCACATCTCACCCAGGGATGTAGCCTGGTCCCGCCTTCACATCTCACCCAGGGATGTAGCCTAGTCCCGCCTTCACATCTCACCCAGGGATGTAGCCTGGTCCCGCCTTCACATCTCACCCAGGGATGTAGCCTGGTCCCGCCTTCACATCTCACCCAGGGATGTAGCCTAGTCCCGCCTTCACATCTCACCCAGGGATGTAGCCTGGTCCCGCCTTCACATCTCACCCAGGGATGTAGCCTGGTCCCGCCTTCACATTTCACCCAGGGATGTAGCCTGGTCTCGCCTTCACATCTCACCCAGGGATGTAGCCTAGTCCCGCCTTCACATCTCACCCAGGGATGTAGCCTGGTCCCGCCTTCACATCTCACCCAGGGATGTAGCCTGGTCCCGCCTTCACATCTCACCCAGGGATGTAGCCTGGTCCCGCCTTCACATCTCACCCAGGGATGTAGCCTAGTCCCGCCTTCACATCTCACCCAGGGATGTAGCCTGGTCCCGCCTTCACATCTCACCCAGGAATGTAGCCTGGTCCCGCCTTCACATCTCACCCAGGGATGTAGCCTGGTCCCGCCTTCACATCTCACCCAGGGATGTAGCCTGGTCCGTCCTTCACATCTCACCCAGGGATGTAGCCTGGTCCCGCCTTCACATCTCACCCAGGGATGTAGCCTGGTCCCGCCTTCACATTTCACCCAGGGATGTAGCCCGGTCCCGCCTTCACATCTCACCCAGGCATGTAGCCTGGTCCCTCCTTCACATCTCACCCAGGGATGTAGCCTGGTCCGGCCTTCACATCTCACCCAGGGATGTAGCCTGGTCCCTCCTTCACATCTCACCCAGGGATGTAGCCTGGTCCCACCTTCACATCTCACCTAGGGAAGTAGCCTGGTCCCTCCTTCACATCTCACCCAGGGATGTAGCCTGGTCCCGCCTTCACATCTCACCCAGGGATGTAGCCTGGTCCCTCCTTCACATCTCACCCAGGGATGTAGCCTGGTCCCACCTTCACATCTCACCCAGGGATGTAGCCTGGTCCCGCCTTCACATCTCACCCAGAGATGTAGCCTGGTCCCTCCTTCACATCTCACCCAGGGATGTAGCCTGGTCCCTCCTTCACATCTCACCCAGGGATGTAGCCTGGTCCCTCCTTCACATCTCACCCAGGGATGTAGCCCGGTCCCGCCTTCACATCTCACCCAGGGATGTAGCCTGGTCCCTCCTTCATATCTCACCCAGGGATGTAGCCTGGTCCCGCCTTCACATCTCACCCAGGGATGTAGCCTGGTCCCTCCTTCACATCTCACCCAGGGATGTAGCCTGCTCCCGCCTTCACATCTCACCCAGGGATGTAGCCTGGTCCCTCCTTCACATCTCACCCAGGGATGTAGCCTGGTCCCGCCTTCACATCTCACCCAGAGATGTAGCCTTCACATCTCACCCAGGAATGTAGCCTGGTCCCGCCTTCACATCTCACCCAGGAATGTAGCCTGGTCCCGCCTTCACATCTCACCCAGGGATGTAGCCTGGTCCCGCCTTCACATCTCACCCAGAGATGTAGCCTGGTCCCGCCTTCACATCTCACCAGGGATGTAGCCTGGTCCCGCCTTCACATCTCGCCCAGGGATGTAGCCTGGTCCCACCTTCACATCTCACCCAGGGATGTAGCCTGGTCCCTCCTTCACATCTCGACCAGGGATGTAGCCTGGTCCCGCCTTCACATCTCACCCATGGATGTAGCCTGGTCCCGCCTTTACATCTCATCCAGGGATGTAGCCTGGTCCCGCCTTCACATCTCACCCAGGGATGTAGCCTGGTCCCGCCTTCACATCTCACCCAGGGATGTAGCCTGGTCCCGCCTTCACATCTCACTTGGGAATGTAGCCTGGTCCCTTCTTCACATCTCACCCAGGAATGTAGCCTGGTCCCGCCTTCACATCTCACCCAGGGATGTAGCCTGGTCCCGCCTTCACATCTCACCCAGGGATGTAGCCTGGTCCCGCCATCACATCTCACCCAGAGATGTAGCCTGGTCCCGCCTTCACATCTCACCCAGGGATGTTTCACATCTCACCCAGGGATGTAGCCTGGTCCCTCCTTCACATCTCACCCAGGGATGTAGCCCGGTCCCGCCTTCACATCTCACCCTGGGATGTAGCCCGGTCCCTTCTTCACATCTCACCCAGGGATGTAGCCTGGTCCCGCCTTCACATCTCACCCAGGGATGTAGCCCGGTCCCGCCTTCACATCTCACCCTGGGATGTAGCCCGGTCCCTCTTTCACATCTCACCCAGGGATGTAGCCTGGTCCCGCCTTCACATCTCACCCAGGGATGTAGCCTGGTCCCGCCTTCACATCTCACCCAGGGATGTAGCCTGGTCCCGCCTTCACATCTCACCCGGGAATGTAGCCTGGTCCCTTCTTCACATCTCACCCAGGAATGTAGCCTGGTCCCGCCTTCACATCTCACCCAGGGATGTAGCCTGGTCCCGCCTTCACATCTCACCCAGGGATGTAGCCTGGTCCCGCCATCACATCTCACCCAGGGATGTAGCCTGGTCCCTCCTTCACATCTCACCCAGGGATGTTTCACATCTCACCCAGGGATGTAGCCTGGTCCCGCCTTCACATCTCACCCAGGGATATAGCCTGGTCCCGCCTTCACATCTCACCCAGGGATGTTACACATCTCACCCAGGGATGTAGCCTGGTCCCTCCTTCACATGTCACCCAGGAATGTAGCCCGGTCCCGCCTTCACATCTCACCCTGGGATGTAGCCCGGTCCCTCCTTCACATCTCACCCAGGGATGTAGCCTGGTCCCGCCTTCACATCTCACCCAGGGATGTAGCCTGGTCCCGCCTTCACATCTCACCCAGAGATGTAGCCTGGTCCCGCCTTCACATCTCGCCCAGGGATGTAGCCTGGTCCCGCCTTCACATCTCACTCAGAGATGTAGCCTGGTCCCGCCTTCACATCTCGCCCAGGGATGTAGCCTGGTGCCCCCTTCACATCTCACCCAGGGATGTAGCCCGGTCCCGCCTTCACATCTCACCCTGGGATGTAGCCCGGTCCCTCCTTCACATCTCACCCAGGGATGTAGCCTGGTCCCGCCTTCACATCTCACCCAGGGATGTAGCCTGGTCCCGCCTTCACATCTCACCCAGAGATGTAGCCTGGTCCCGCCTTCGCATCTCGCCCAGGGATGTAGCCTGGTCCCGCCTTCACATCTCACCCAGAGATGTAGCCTGGTCCCGCCTTCACATCTCGCCCAGGGATGTAGCCTGGTCCCGCCTTCACATCTCACCCAGAGATGTAGCCTGGTCCCGCCTTCACATCTCACTCAGGGATGTAGCTTGGTCCCGCCTTCACATCTCACCCAGGGATGTAGCCTGGTCCCGCCTTCACATCTCACCCAGGGATGTAGCCTGGTCCCTCCTGCCTTCACATCTCACCCAGGGATGTAGCCTGGTCCCGCCTTCACATCTCACCCAGGGATGTAGCCTGGTCCCGCCTTCACATCTCACCCAGGGATGTAGCCCGGTCCCGCCTTCACATCTCACCCAGGGATGTAGCCCAGTTCCTCCTTCACATCTCACCCAGGGATGTAGCCTGGTCCCTCCTTCACATCTCACCCAGGGATGTAGCCTGGTCCCTCCTTCACATCTCCCCCAAGGATGTAGCCTGGTCCCGCCTTCACATCTCACCCAGGGATGTAGCCTGGTCCCGCCTTCACATCTCACCCAGGGATGTAGCCCGGTCCCGCCTTCACATCTCACCCAGGGATGTAGCCTGGTCCCTCGATCCCGCCTTCACATCTCACCCAGGGATGTAGCCTGGTCCCGCCTTCACATCTCATCCAGGGATGTAGCCTGGTCCCTCCTTCACATCTCACCCCGGGATGTAGCCTGGTCCCGCCTTCACATCTCACCCAGGGATGTAGCCTGGTCCCGCCTTCACATCTCACCCAGAGATGTAGCCTGGTCCCGCCTTCGCATCTAACCCAGGGATGTAGCCTTGTCCCACCTTCACATCTCACCCAGGGATGTAGCCTGGTCCCCCCTTCACATCTCACCCAGGGATGTAGCCTGGTCCCGCCTTCACATCTCACCCAGGGATGTAGCCCGGTCCCGCCTTCACATCTCACCCAGGGATGTAGCCTGGTCCCTCCCGTCTTCACATCTCACCCAGGGATGTAGCCTCGTCCCGCCTTCACATCTCACTCAGGGATGTTGCCTGGTCCCGCCTTCACATCTCACCCAGGGATGTAGCCTTGTCCCACCTTCACATCTCACCCAGGGATGTAGCCTGGTCCCGCCTTCACATCTCACCCAGGGATGTAGCCTGGTCCCGCCTTCACATCTCACCCAGGGATGTAGCCTGGTCCCGCCTTCACATCTCACCCAGGGATGTAGCCTTGTCCCACCTTCACATCTCACCCAGGGATGTAGCCTGGTCCCGCCTTCACATCTCACCCAGGGATGTAGCCCGGTCCCTCCTTCACATCTCACCCAGGGATGTAGCCTGGTCCCGCCTTCACATCTCACCCAGGGATGTAGCCTGGTCCCGCCTTCACATCTCACCCAGGGATGTAGCCTGGTCCCTCCCGCCTTCACATCTCACCGAGGGATGTAGCCTGGTCCCGCCTTCACATCTCACCCAGGGATGTAGCCTGGTCCCTCCTTCACATCTCACCCAGGGATGTAGCCTGGTCCCGCCTTCACATCTCACCCAGGGATGTAGCCTGGTCCCTCCTTCACATCTCACCCATGGATGTAGCCTGGTCCCGCCTTCACATCTCACCCAGGGATGTAGCCTGGTCCCTCCCGCCTTCACATCTTACCCAGGGATGTAGTTTGGTCCCTCCTTCACATCTCACCCAGGGATGTAGCCTGGTCCCGCCTTCACATCTCACCCAGGGATGTAGCCTGGTCCCGCCTTCACATCTCACCCAGGGATGTAGCCTGGTCCCTCCCGCCTTCACATCTCACCGAGGGATGTAGCCTGGTCCCGCCTTCACATCTCACTCAGGGATGTAGCCTGGTCCCTCCTTCACATCTCACCCAGGGATGTAGCCTGGTCCCGCCTTCACATCTCACCCAGGGATGTAGCCTGGTCCCTCCTTCACATCTCACCCATGGATGTAGCCTGGTCCCGCCTTCACATCTCACCCAGGGATGTAGCCTGGTCCCTCCCGCCTTCACATCTTACCCAGGGATGTAGTTTGGTCCCTCCTTCACATCTCACCCAGGGATGTAGCCCGGTCCCGCCTTCACATCTCACCGAGGGATGTAGCCCGGTCCCGCCTTCACATCTCACCCAGGGATGTAGCCTGGTCCCGCCTTCACATCTCACCCAGGGATGTAGCCTGGCCCCGCCTTCACATCTCACCCAGGGATGTAGCCTGGTCCCGCCTTCACATCTCACCCAGGGATGTAGCCTGGTCCCGCCTTCACATCTCACCCAGGGATGTAGCCTGGTCCCGCCTTCACATCTCACCCAGGGATGTAGCCTGGTCCCGCCTTCACATCTCACCCAGGGATGTAGCCTGGTCCCTCCTTCACATCTCACCCAGGGATGTAGCTTGGTCCCGCCTTCACATCTCACCCAGGGATGTAGCCTGGTCCCGCCTTCACATCTCACCCAGGGATGTAGCCTGGTCCCGCCTTCACATCTCACCCAGGGATGTAGCCTGGTCCCGCCTTCACATCTCACCCAGGGATGTAGCCTGGTCCCGCCTTCACATCTCACCCAGGGATGTAGCCCGGTCCCGCCTTCACATCTCACCCAGGGATGTAGCCTGGTCCCGCCTTCACATGTCACCCAGGGATGTAGCCCGGTCCCGCCTTCACATCTCACCCAGGGATGTAGCCTGGTCCCGCCTTCACATCTCACCCAGGGATGTAGCCTGGTCCCGCCTTCACATCTCACCCAGGGATGTAGCCTGGTCCCGCCTTCACATCTCACCCAGGGATGTAGCCTTGTCCCACCTTCACATCTCACCCAGGGATGTAGCCTGGTCCCGCCTTCACATCTCACCCAGGGATGTAGCCTGGTCCCGCCTTCACATCTCACCGAGGGATGTAGCCTGGTCCCACCTTCACATCTCACCCAGGGATGTAGCCTGGTCCCGCCTTCACATCTCACCCAGGGATGTAGCCTGGTCCCTCCTTCACATCTCACCCAGGGATGTAGCCTGGTCCCTCCTTCACATCTCACCCAGGGATGTAGCCTGGTCCCTCCTTCACATCTCACCCAGGGATGTAGCCCGGTCCCGCCTTCACATCTCACCCAGGGATGTAGCCTGGTCCCGCCTTCACATCTCACCCAGGGATGTAGCTTGGTCCCGCCTTCGCATCTCACCCAGGGATGTAGCCTGGTCCCGCCTTCACATCTCACCCAGGGATGTAGCCTGGTCCCGCCTTCACATCTCACCCAGGGATGTAGCCTGGTCCCGCCTTCACATCTCACCCAGGTATGTAGCCTGGTGCCGCCTTCACATCTCACCCAGGGATGTAGCCCGGTCCCGCCTTCACATCTCACCCAGGGATGTAGCCCGGTCCCGCCTTCACATCTCACCCAGGGATGTAGCCTGGTCCCGCCTTCACATCTCACCCAGGGATGTAGCCTGGTCCCGCCTTCACATCTCACCCAGGGATGTAGCCTGGTCCCGCCTTCACATCTCACCCAGGGATGTAGCCTGGTCCCGCCTTCACATCTCACCCAGGGATGTAGCCTGGTCCCGCCTTCACATGTCACCCAGGGATGTAGCCCGGTTCCGCCTTCACATCTCACCCAGGGATGTAGCCTGGTCCCGCCTTCACATCTCACCCAGGGATGTAGCCTGGTCCCGCCTTCACATCTCACCCAGGGATGTAGCCTGGTCCCGCCTTCACATCTCTCCCAGGGATGTAGCCTGGTCCCTCCTTCACATCTCACCCAGGGATGTAGCCTGGTCCCACCTTCACATCTCACCCAGGGATGTAGCCTGGTCCCTCCTTCACATCTCACCCAGGGATGTAGCCTGGTCCCGCCTTCACATCTCACCCAGGGATGTAGCCTGGTCCCTCCTTCACATCTCACCCAGGGATGTAGCCTGGTCCCACCTTCACATCTCACCCAGGGATGTAGCCTGGTCCCACCTTCACATCTCACCCAGAGATGTAGCCTGGTCCCTCCTTCACATCTCACCCAGGGATGTAGCCTGGTCCTTCCTTCACATCTCACCCAGGGATGTAGCCTGGTCCCGCCTTCACATCTCACCCAGGGATGTAGCTTGGTCCCTCCTTCACATCTCACCCAGGGATGTAGCCTGGTCCGGCCTTCACATCTCACCCAGGGATGTAGCCTGGTCCCGCCTTCACATCTCACCCATGGATGTAGCCTGGTCCCGCCTTCACATCTCACCCAGGGATGTAGCCTGGTCCCGCCTTCACATCTCACCCAGGGATGTAGCTTGGTCCCTCCTTCACATCTCACCCAGGGATGTAGCCTGGTCCGGCCTTCACATCTCACCCAGGGATGTAGCCTGGTCCCGCCTTCACATCTCACCCAGGGATGTAGCCTGGTCCGGCCTTCACATCTCACCCAGGGATGTAGCCTGGTCCGGCCTTCACATCTCACCCAGGGATGTAGCCTGGTCCGGCCTTCACATCTCACCCAGGGATGTAGCCTGGTCCCACCTTCACATCTCACCCTGGGATCTAGCCTGGTCCTGCCTTCACATCTCACCCAGGGATGTAGCCTGGTCCCACCTTCACATCTCACCCAGGGATGTAGCCTGGTCCCACCTTCACATCTCACCCAGGGATGTAGCCTGGTCCTTCCTTCACATCTCACCCAGGGATGTAGCCTGGTCCCACCTTCACATCTCACCCAGGGATGTAGCCTGGTCCCACCTTCACATCTCACCCAGGGATGTAGCCTGGTCCCGCCTTCACATCTCACCCAGGGATGTAGCCTGGTCCCACCTTCACATCTCACCCAGGGATGTAGCCTGGTCCCACCTTCACATCTCACCCAGGGATGTAGCCTGGTCCCGCCTTCACATCTCACCCAGGGATGTAGCCTGGTCCTTCCTTCACATCTCACCCAGGGATGTAGCCTGGTCCCGCCTTCACATCTCACCCAGGGATGTAGCCTGGTCCTTCCTTCACATCTCACCCAGGGATGTAGCCTGGTCCCGCCTTCACATCTCACCCAGGGATGTAGCCCGGTCCCACCTTCACATCTCACCCAGGGATGTAGCCCGGTCCCGCCTTCACATCTCACCCAGGGATGTAGCCTGGTCCGGCCTTCACATCTCACCCAGGGATGTAGCCTGGTCCGGCCTTCACATCTCACCCAGGGATGTAGCCTGGTCCCACCTTCACATCTCACCCTGGGATCTAGCCTGGTCCTGCCTTCACATCTCACCCAGGGATGTAGCCTGGTCCCACCTTCACATCTCACCCAGGGATGTAGCCTGGTCCCACCTTCACATCTCACCCAGGGATGTAGCCTGGTCCTTCCTTCACATCTCACCCAGGGATGTAGCCTGGTCCCACCTTCACATCTCACCCAGGGATGTAGCCTGGTCCCACCTTCACATCTCACCCAGGGATGTAGCCTGGTCCTTCCTTCACATCTCACCCAGGGATGTAGCCTGGTCCCACCTTCACATCTCACCCAGGGATGTAGCCTGGTCCCGCCTTCACATCTCACCCAGGGATGTAGCCCGGTCCCACCTTCACATCTCACCCAGGGATGTAGCCCGGTCCCGCCTTCACATCTCACCCAGGGATGTAGCCTGGTCCTTCCTTCACATCTCACCCAGGGATGTAGCCTGGTCCCTCCTTCACATCTCACCCAGGGATGTAGCCTGGTCCCGCCTTCACATCTCACCCAGGGATGTAGCCCGGTCCCGCCTTCACATCTCACCCAGGGATGTAGCCTGGTCCCTCCTTCATATCTCACCCAGGGATGTAGCCTGGTCCCGCCTTCACATCTCACCCAGGGATGTAGCCTGGTCCCTCCTTCACATCTCACCCAGGCATGTAGCCTGGTCCCGCCTTCACATCTCACCCAGGGATGTAGCCTGGTCCCTCCTTCACATCTCACCCAGGGATGTAGCCTGGTCCCGCCTTCACATCTCACCCAGGGATGTAGCCTTCACATCTCACCCAGGAATGTAGCCTGGTCCCGCCTTCACATCTCACCCAGGAATGTAGCCTGGTCCCGCCTTCACATCTCACCCAGGGATGTAGCCTGGTCCCGCCTTCACATCTCACCCAGAGATGTAGCCTGGTCCCGCCTTCACATCTCACCAGGGATGTAGCCTGGTCCCGCCTTCACATCTCGCCCAGGGATGTAGCCTGGTCCCACCTTCACATCTCACCCAGGGATGTAGCCTGGTCCCTCCTTCACATGTCACCCAGGGATGTAGCCTGGTCCCGCCTTCACATCTCACCCATGGATGTAGCCTGGTCCCGCCTTTACACCTCACCCAGGGATGTAGCCTGGTCCCGCCTTCACATCTCACCCAGGGATGTAGCCTGGTCCCGCCTTCACATCTCACCCAGGGATGTAGCCTGGTCCCGCCTTCACATCTCACCCGGGAATGTAGCCTGGTCCCTTCTTCACATCTCACCCAGGAATGTAGCCTGGTCCCGCCTTCACATCTCACCCAGGGATGTAGCCTGGTCCCGCCTTCACATCTCACCCAGGGATGTAGCCTGGTCCCGCCATCACATCTCACCCAGGGATGTAGCCTGGTCCCGCCTTCACATCTCACCCAGGGATGTTTCACATCTCACCCAGGGATGTAGCCTGGTCCCTCCTTCACATCTCACCCAGGGATGTAGCCCGGTCCCGCCTTCACATCTCACCCTGGGATGTAGCCCGGTCCCTTCTTCGCATCTCACCCAGGGATGTAGCCTGGTCCCGCCTTCACATCTCACCCAGGGATGTAGTCCGGTCCCGCCTTCACATCTCACCCTGGGATGTAGCCCGGTCCCTCCTTCACATCTCACCCAGGGATGTAGCCTGGTCCCGCCTTCACATCTCACCCAGGGATGTAGCCTGGTCCCGCCTTCACATCTCACCCAGGGATGTAGCCTGGTCCCGCCTTCACATCTCACCCGGGAATGTAGCCTGGTCCCTTCTTCACATCTCACCCAGGAATGTAGCCTGGTCCCGCCTTCACATCTCACCCAGGGATGTAGCCTGGTCCCGCCTTCACATCTCACCCAGGGATGTAGCCTGGTCCCGCCATCACATCTCACCCAGGGATGTAGCCTGGTCCCTCCTTCACATCTCACCCAGGGATGTTTCACATCTCACCCAGGGATGTAGCCTGGTCCCTCCTTCACATCTCACCCAGGGATGTAGCCCGGTCCCGCCTTCACATCTCACCCTGGGATGTAGCCCGGTCCCTACTTCACATCTCACCCTGGGATGTAGCCCGGTCCCTCCTTCACATCTCACCCAGGGATGTAGCCTGGTCCCGCCTTCACATCTCACCCAGGGATGTAGCCCGGTCCCGCCTTCACATCTCACCCTGGGATGTAGCCCGGTCCCTCCTTCACATCTCACCCAGGGATGTAGCCTGGTCCCGCCTTCGCATCTCACCCAGGGATGTAGCCTGGTCCCGCCTTCACATCTCACCCAGGGATGTAGCGTGGTCCCGCCTTCACATCTCACCCAGGGATGTAGCCTGGTCCCGCCTTCACATCTCACCCAGGGATGTAGCCTGGTCCCGCCTTCACATCTCACCCAGGGATGTTATACATCTCACCCAGGGATGTAGCCTGGTCCCTCCTTCACATCTCACCCATGGATGTAGCCCGGTCCCGCCTTCACATCTCACCCTGGGATGTAGCCCGGTCCCTCCTTCACATCTCACCCAGGGATGTAGCCTGGTCCCGCCTTCACATCTCACCCAGGGATGTAGCCTGGTCCCGCCTTCACATCTCACCCAGAGATGTAGCCTGGTCCCGCCTTCACATCTCGCCCAGGGATGTAGCCTGGTCCCGCCTTCACATCTCACCCAGAGATGTAGCCTGGTCCCGCCTTCACATCTCGCCCAGGGATGTAGCCTGGTCCCCCCTTCACATCTCACCCAGGGATGTAGCCCGGTCCCGCCTTCACATCTCACCCTGGGATGTAGCCCGGTCCCTCCTTCACATCTCACCCAGGGATGTAGCCTGGTCCCGTCTTCACATCTCACCCAGGGATGTAGCCTGGTCCCGCCTTCACATCTCACCCAGGGATGTAGCCTGGTCCCTCCTGCCTTCACATCTCACCCAGGGATGTAGCCTGGTCCCGCCTTCACATCTCATCCAGGGATGTAGCCTGGTCCCGCCTTCACATCTCACCCAGGGATGTAGCCCGGTCCCGCCTTCACGTCTCACCCAGGGATGTAGCCCAGTTCCACCTTCACATCTCACCCAGGGATGTAGCCTGGTCCCTCCTTCACATCTCACCCAGGGATGTAGCCTGGTCCCTCCTTCACATCTCCCCCAAGGATGTAGCCTGGTCCCGCCTTCACATCTCCCCCAAGGATGTAGCCTGGTCCCGCCTTCACATCTCACCCAGGGATGTAGCCTGGTCCCGCCTTCACATCTCACCCAGGGATGTAGCCCGGTCCCGCCTTCACATCTCACCCAGGGATGTAGCCTGGTCCCTCGATCCCGCCTTCACATCTCACC
Organism: Arenicola marina; assembly: GCA_964019135.1. Classification (NCBI taxonomy): domain Eukaryota; kingdom Metazoa; phylum Annelida; class Polychaeta; family Arenicolidae; genus Arenicola; species Arenicola marina. The sequence goes on from CAXHSH010000777.1 coordinate 12,337, forward strand.
CAGGGATGTAGCCTGGTCCCGCCTTCACATCTCATCCAGGGATGTAGCCTGGTCCCTCCTTCACATCTCACCCCGGGATGTAGCCTGGTCCCGCCTTCACATCTCACCCAGGGATGTAGCCTGGTCCCGCCTTCACATCTCACCCAGAGATGTAGCCTGGTCCCGCCTTCGCATCTAACCCAGGGATGTAGCCTTGTCCCACCTTCACATCTCACCCAGGGATGTAGCCTGGTCCCGCCTTCACATCTCACCCAGGGATGTAGCCTGGTCCCGCCTTCACATCTCACCCAGTGATGTAGCCTGGTCCCGCCTTCACATCTCACCCAGGGATGTAGCCTCGTCCCGCCTTCACATCTCACTCAGGGATGTTGCCTGGTCCCGCCTTCACATCTCACCCAGGGATGTAGCCTTGTCCCACCTTCACATCTCACCCAGGGATGTAGCCTGGTCCCGCCTTCACATCTCACCCAGGGATGTAGCCTGGTCCCGCCTTCACATCTCACCCAGGGATGTAGCCTGGTCCCGCCTTCACATCTCACCCAGGGATGTAGCCTTGTCCCACCTTCACATCTCACCCAGGGATGTAGCCTGGTCCCGCCTTCACATCTCACCCAGGGATGTAGCCCGGTCCCTCCTTCACATCTCACCCAGGGATGTAGCCTGGTCCCGCCTTCATATCTCACCCAGGGATGTAGCCTGGTCCCGCCTTCACATCTCACCCAGGGATGTAGCCTGGTCCCTCCCGCCTTCACATCTCACCGAGGGATGTAGCCTGGTCCCGCCTTCACATCTCACCCAGGGATGTAGCCTGGTCCCTCCTTCACATCTCACCCAGGGATGTAGCCTGGTCCCGCCTTCACATCTCACCCAGGGATGTAGCCTGGTCCCTCCTTCACATCTCACCCATGGATGTAGCCTGGTCCCGCCTTCACATCTCACCCAGGGATGTAGCCTGGTCCCTCCCGCCTTCACATCTTACCCAGAGATGTAGTTTGGTCCCTCCTTCACATCTCACCCAGGGATGTAGCCTGGTCCCGCCTTCACATCTCACCCAGGGATGTAGCCTGGTCCCGCCTTCACATCTCACCCAGGGATGTAGCCTGGTCCCTCCCGCCTTCACATCTCACCGAAGGATGTAGCCTGGTCCCGCCTTCACATCTCACTCAAGGATGTAGCCTGGTCCCTCCTTCACATCTCACCCAGGGATGTAGCCTGGTCCCGCCTTCACATCTCACCCAGGGATGTAGCCTGGTCCCTCCTTCACATCTCACCCATGGATGTAGCCTGGTCCCGCCTTCACATCTCACCCAGGGATGTAGCCTGGTCCCTCCCGCCTTCACATCTTACCCAGGGATGTAGTTTGGTCCCTCCTTCACATCTCACCCAGGGATGTAGCCCGGTCCCGCCTTCACATCTCACCGAGGGATGTAGCCCGGTCCCGCCTTCACATCTCACCCAGGGATGTAGCCTGGTCCCGCCTTCACATCTCACCCAGGGATGTAGCCTGGCCCCGCCTTCACATCTCACCCAGGGATGTAGCCTGGTCCCGCCTTCACATCTCACCCAGGGATGTAGCCTGGTCCCGCCTTCACATCTCACCCAGGGATGTAGCCTGGTCCCGCCTTCACATCTCACCCAGGGATGTAGCCTGGTCCCGCCTTCACATCTCACCCAGGGATGTAGCCTGGTCCCTCCTTCACATCTCACCCAGGGATGTAGCTTGGTCCCGCCTTCACATCTCACCCAGGGATGTAGCCTGGTCCCGCCTTCACATCTCACCCAGGGATGTAGCCTGGTCCCGCCTTCACATCTCACCCAGGGATGTAGCCTGGTCCCGCCTTCACATCTCACCCCGGGATGTAGCCTGGTCCCGCCTTCACATCTCACCCAGGGATGTAGCCCGGTCCCGCCTTCACATCTCACCCAGGGATGTAGCCTGGTCCCGCCTTCACATGTCACCCAGGGATGTAGCCCGGTCCCGCCTTCACATCTCACCCAGGGATGTAGCCTGGTCCCGCCTTCACATCTCACCCAGGGATGTAGCCTGGTCCCGCCTTCACATCTCACCCAGGGATGTAGCCTGGTCCCGCCTTCACATCTCACCCAGGGATGTAGCCTGGTCCCGCCTTCACATCTCACCCAGGGATGTAGCCTTGTCCCACCTTCACATCTCACCCAGGGATGTAGCCTGGTCCCGCCTTCACATCTCACCCAGGGATGTAGCCTGGTCCCGCCTTCACATCTCACCGAGGGATGTAGCCTGGTCCCACCTTCACATCTCACCCAGGGATGTAGCCTGGTCCCGCCTTCACATCTCACCCAGGGATGTAGCCTGGTCCCTCCTTCACATCTCACCCAGGGATGTAGCCTGGTCCCTCCTTCACATCTCACCCAGGGATGTAGCCTGGTCCCTCCTTCACATCTCACCCAGGGATGTAGCCCGGTCCCGCCTTCACATCTCACCCAGGGATGTAGCCTGGTCCCGCCTTCACATCTCACCCAGGGATGTAGCTTGGTCCCGCCTTCACATCTCACCCAGGGATGTAGCCTGGTCCCGCCTTCACATCTCACCCAGGGATGTAGCCTGGTCCCGCCTTCACATCTCACCCAGGGATGTAGCCTGGTCCCGCCTTCACATCTCACCCAGGGATGTAGCCTGGTGCCGCCTTCACATCTCACCCAGGGATGTAGCCCGGTCCCGCCTTCACATCTCACCCAGGGATGTAGCCCGGTCCCGCCTTCACATCTCACCCAGGGATGTAGCCTGGTCCCGCCTTCACATCTCACCCAGGGATGTAGCCTGGTCCCGCCTTCACATCTCACCCAGGGATGTAGCCTGGTCCCGCCTTCACATGTCACCCAGGGATGTAGCCCGGTCCCGCCTTCACATCTCACCCAGGGATGTAGCGTGGTCCCGCCTTCACATCTCACCCAGGGATGTAGCCTGGTCCCGCCTTCACATCTCACCCAGGGATGTAGCCTGGTCCCGCCTTCACATCTCACCCAGGGATGTAGCCTGGTCCCGCCTTCACATCTCACCCAGGGATGTATCCTTGTCCCACCTTCACATCTCACCCAGGGATGTAGCCTGGTCCTGCCTTCACATCTCACCCAGGGATGTAGCCTGGTCCCGCCTTCACATCTCACCCAGGGATGTAGCCTGGTCCCGCCTTCACATCTCACCGAGGGATGTAGCCCGGTCCCGCCTTCACATCTCACCCAGGGATGTAGCCTGGTCCCTCCTTCACATCTCACCCAGGGATGTAGCCTGGTCCCGCCTTCACATCTCACCCAGGGATGTAGCCTGGTCCCTCCTTCACATCTCACCCAGGGATGTAGCCTGGTCCCTCCTTCACATCTCACCCAGGGATGTAGCCTGGTCCCGCCTTCACATCTCACCCAGGGATGTAGCCTGGTCCCTCCTTCACATCTCACCCAGGGATGTAGCCTGGTCCCGCCTTCACATCTCACCCAGGGATGTAGCCCGGTCCCTCCTTCACATCTCACCCAGGGATGTAGCCTGGTCCCTCCTTCACATCTCACGCAGGGATGTAGCCCGGTCCCGCCTTCACATCTCACCCAGGGATGTAGCCCGGTCCCGCCTTCACATCTCACCCAGGGATGTAGCCCGGTCCCGCCTTCACATCTCACCCAGGGATGTAGCCTGGTCCCGCCTTCACATCTCACCCTGGGATGTAGCCTGGTCCTGCCTTCACATCTCACCCTGGGATCTAGCCCGGTCCCGCCTTCACATCTCACCCAGGGATGTAGCCCGGTCCCGCCTTCACATCTCACCCAGGGATGTAGCCTGGTCCCGCCTTCACATCTCACCCAGGGATGTAGCCTGGTCCCGCCTTCACATCTCACCCAGGGATGTAGCCTGGTCCCGCCTTCACATCTCACCCAGGGATGTAGCCTGGTCCCGCCTTCACATCTCACCCTGGGATCTAGCCTGGTCCTGCCTTCACATCTCACCCTGGGATCTAGCCTGGTCCTGCCTTCACATCTCACCCAGGGATGTAGCCTGGTCCCGCCTTCACATCTCACCCAGGGATGTAGCCTGGTCCTGCCTTCACATCTCACCCTGGGATCTAGCCTGGTCCCGCCTTCACATCTCACCCAGGGATGTAGCCTGGTCCCGCCTTCGCATCTCACCCTGGGATCTAGCCTGGTCCCGCCTTCTCCTTCTAATTTAACTACTACGCCAACATATTAATTAGACCTCATAACGGAGGAGAACTTGAAGTGGACTCTGGCCGAGGGCGGCCGGTGGCTGGCGGGAGGTGGTGGGCGGGCGGCCGCTGGCGGGGCGGCCGGTGGCTGGCGTGAGGTGGTGGGCGGGCGGCCGCTGGCGGGGCGGCCGGTGGCTGGCGTGAGGTGATGGGCGGGGGCACCGCTGGCCGGGCGGCCCGCTGGCCGGGCGAGGCCTGCCCACCGCGCCGTGTCAGCCGCGCGGGGCCCCCGCTCACATGTATATATATGCACCGTGCAGGCCGGTCAAAGGCTATTCGCTGCAGCGCACGACTGGAGTCAGCGGCTTTGGAGTTCTGGATCGCTGGACGCTGGACGCCCGTCCGGATCGTAACGTGGTGGATACGAGGTGTGTGTGGATACGTGTGGATAGCTTAAAGACGTCGGTGTGAACGACTACACCGCGCTGCTGGGCCGTGGATATGGATCTCTGGAGGTGACGGGTGGGTCGCTGGTCTGTCACACTGGGGGTTATGGCGGGCGGGGAAGTCGTCTCTATGGGGATATGGGGTGGGGAGCCTGTTTCTGTGGGATCATGGTTTGTCCCGCGAAGGGTGTTGAGCTTGGCCTGAGGGGGACAGAGATGTCGTGTGTGGGTGTGGGGTTGGGGGTTGGGGGGGGGGGGGGATAAGACGACAAGTTTGACGCAATGACAGAACACTTTGTCGCTGTGGGCTGAGGAAGATTTTTGCTGAGGTCACAGGGACCTTGTTCCTATGAGGGACAGCTGGTATCACTGTGACAGCTAGCCGATCGGTTGGTGGACTCTGTAGGCTGCGAATCCTTACTGTAGGCTGACTGTAGGCCTTCCCTGTAGGCTCTCTCTGTAGGCTGACTAGGCTCTCCCTATAGGTTCTCCCTGTAGACTCTAGCTGATTGTAGACCTTCCCTGTAGGCTGACTGTAGGTTCTCTCTGTAGGCTGACATTAGGCCCTCCCTGTAGGCTGACGGTAGGTTTTCGCTGTAGGCTGGCTCTAGGCCCTCCCTGTAGGCTGACGGTAGGTTTTCCCTGTAGGCTGGCTCGAGGTTCTCTCTGTAGGCTGACTGTAGGCCCTACCTGTAGGTTGACTGTAGGCTTTCCTTGCTAGCTGATCATAGAGCAGGTTACTCCCAGAGATATGATACAGTGCCCAGGTGATGCCAAGCCCCCCCCCCCCCAACACCGGCTCCACCCACCCCGCCTCCACCCCTTCCTTACCCCTCCCCCCACCCCCTCTCCCCCACCCCTCCCGTCGCTTCGTGCAGCCGGAGAGTGATGTGTTGTCGGGCGGTGGGGCGTTGTTTTCCCGGCCTCTGACCATGCTAATGTCACTCTTAAGTCAAGTGTTGCGCTCCGCCAGTGTGGCAGGTGGATAGGGGGGCCCGCCCTATGTGTGAGGGCCGGGGGGAGAGGGTGGGGGTGGGGGGGTATGGGAGGCGAGGTCAGGCGTGCGGGGTCAGCCGCCACACATGGCATACGGATCAAGGTTACGGTGAAGAATCCGGAGCGGGTCGTCGGGAGCGCCCCGCCGAGGCCACCCTTCTGGATCGTGGCGTGTTGAGGGTCGGCGAGGAGGATCCGATGTTGGGGTGTGGCCTAATAACAAGATGGGGCGGTGATGGAGGGGGTGGGGTGTGTGGGTGAGAGGGTGGGGTGTGTGGGTAAGAGGGTGTGGTGTGTGGGTGAGAGGGTGGGGTGTGTGGGTAAGAGGGTGTGGTGTGTGGGTGAGAGGGGGGTGGGTGTGGGTGAGAGGGTGGGGTGTGTGCGTGAGAGGGTGGAGTGTGTGGGTGAGAGGGTGGGATGTATGGGTGAGAGGGGGGCGGTGTGGGTGAGAGGGTGGGGTGTGTAGCTGAGAGGGGGGTGGGTGTTGGTGAGAGGGTGGGGTGTGTGGGTGAGAAGGTGGGGTGTGTGGGTGAGAAGGTGGGGTGTGTGAGTGAGAGGGGGGAGGGGTTTGGGTGAGTCGGTGGGTGGGTGGGGATTGCGTTTGTCGGGCGGGGCCTGGTACACTTTGGTCCGTTAACTGTTTCGCTCTGTGAATATGAAAGGTTTTTTGACTGACTTGTTACATGCAGCGTGTCGCCAGCCTGGAGCCCGCTTGTGTTGTTCCGATCAGCCCACCGGATCCGTGTGCATGCAGAAAACCTATTCTCAACGTTGCCTGCCCAAAGTCTGTGCTACCGCGCCGCCCCCCTCCCCCCCCCCCCCACCCCCCTTCCATACCCTGTTCTGGTCGACGCGTATCAGGGCCAAGCCCATCGCAGTGGGAGAGTGGGTGAGAGGGGCGGAGCTTTACTGGTGAACGCTCCGGGGTTTTCGTTTGTGGGAAGGACCCCCCTCCGTCCCCCCCCCTCCCCCATCCAACTACCCGTTTGGCCCCAGGGCATGTATCGGTGGCCTTCCACACACAGGCTGTCTGTCCTCCCACACCCCCACAACGCCGCCTGGCCCCCCTTTACCACAGCATTACTTTCATACAATTGAGCTTGTTTTACCCTGGAGGCCGTCTTTGGGCCGTCCGTTGAGAACCCTCGTCACAGCTTACGGCTTACAGTCCAATGTAGTTTACTGGTAAGACGATCGTTTCTGTCGCAAAGCGACTCAACGAAACATGTGTAAAAACCGACAAGTGAACAGCATCTTGGTAAACGAACGAGCCAACCGTCTATTTAACAGCGACACTGTACGAGGGCGACACGCGACACTCTGTAAGGGGTGACACGCGACACTCTGTAAGGGGTTACACGCGACACTCTGTAAGGGGCGACACGCGACACAGCTTAAAGGCGGCAAGTGACACGTGACACATAGGGGAGGATGGGCACGTACCTATCCCCACAAATAGACGAGCCTTACTCCCCTATCGGCGTAAAATATCTTCCTTTCATTTCAACCCAAAATAATACCATACCGCCCGACCCCCCGCCCTCCCCGCGACCCCCACACCCCCCTTGTCATTAAATAGTCCGGCCCAAAGTAGGTCTCTGCTAGCAAGGCAGCCATCATGCTTGATTCGAACAAAGTTACATCCGGGTAGTCGCAGTTACATTTGAATATTCGTCCCTTTGCGCACATTGAGTCAGGACATACTTTAATAGCGATATACGACATAACTTAATAGCGAAACACGACATACTTTAATAGCGACACACGACATACTTTAATAAGAGTCAAGGTCTTGCGAGGCGGCCATGAAGGGATGTGAGAGCCAAGGTCTTGCGATGGATGTGAGAGCCAAGGTATTGCCAGGGATGTGAGAGCCAAGGTCTTGCGAGGGATGTGAGAGCCAAGGTCTTGCGAGGGATGTGAGAGCCAAGGTCTTGCGAGGGATGTGGGAGCTAAGGTCCTGCCAGGGATGTGAGAGCCAAGGTCTTGCGAGGGATGTGAGAGCCAAGGTCTTGCGAGGGATGTGAGAGCCAAGGTCTTGCCAGGGATGTGAGAGCCAAGGTCTTGCGAGGGATGTGAGAGCCAAGGTCTTGCAAGGGATGTGAGAGCCAAGGTCTTGCGATGGATGTGAGAGCCAAGGTCTTGCGATGGATGTGAGAGCCAAGGTCTTGCGAGGGATGTGAGAGCCAAGGTCTTGCGAGGGATGTGAGAGCCAATGTCTTGCCAGGGATGTGAGAGCCAAGGTCTGGCGAAGGATGTGAGAGCCAAGGTCTTGCGAGGGATGTGAGAGCCAAGGTCTTGCGAGGGATGTGAGAGCCAAGGTCTTGCGAGGGATGTGAGAGCCAAGGTCTTGCCAGGGATGTGAGAGCCAAGGTCTTGCGAGGGATGTGAGAGCCAAGGTCTTGCGAGGGATGTGAGAGCCAAGGTCTTGCGAGGGATGTGAGAGCCAAGGTCTTGCGAGGGATGTGAGAGCCAAGGTCTTGCCAGGGATGTGCGAGCCAAGGTCTTGCCAGAGATGTGAGAGCCAAGGTCTTGCCAGGGATGTGAGAGCCAAGGTCTTGCCAGGGATGTGAGTGCCAAGGTCTTGCCAGGGATGTGAGAGCCAAGGTCTTGCCAGGGATGTGAGAGCCAAGGTCTTGCCAGGGATGTGAGAGCCAAGGTCTTTCCAGGGATGCGAGGGCCAAGGTCTTGCCAGGGATGTGAGAGCCAAGGTCTTGCGAGGGATGTGAGAGCCAAGGTCTTGCCAGGGATGTGAGAGCCAAGGTCTTGCGAGGGATGTGAGAGCCAAGGTCTTGCGAGGGATGTGAGCCAAGGTCTTGCGAGGGATGTGAGAGCCAAGGTCTTGCGAGGGATGTGAGAGCCAAGGTATTGCGAGGGATGTGAGAGCCAAGGTATTGCGAGGGATGTGAGAGCCAAGGTCTTGCGAGGGATGTGAGAGCCAAGGTCTTGCGAGGGATGTGAGAGCCAAGGTCTTGCGAGGGATGTGAGAGCCAAGGTCTTGCGAGGGATGTGAGAGCCAAGGTCTTGCGAGGGATGTGAGAGCCAAGGTCTTGCGAGGGATGTGAGAGCCAAGGTCTTGCGAGGGATGTGAGAGCCAAGGTCTTGCGAGGGATGTGAGGGCCAAGGTCTTGCCAGGGATGTGAGAGCCAAGGTCTTGCCAGGGATGTGAGAGCCAAGGTCTTGCCAGGGATGTGAGAGCCAAGGTCTTGCGAGGGATGTGAGAGCCAAGGTCTTGCCAGGGATGTGTGAGCCAAGGTCTTGCGAGGGATGTGAGAGCCAAGGTCTTGCCAGGGATGTGAGAGCCAAGGTCTTGCCAGGGATGGGAGAGCCAAGGTCTTGCCAGGGATGCGAGAGCCAAGGTCTTGCCAGGGATGTGAGAGCCAAGGTCTTGCCAGGGATGTGAGAGCCAAGGTCTTGCCAGGGATGTGAGAGCCAAGGTCTTGCCAGGGATGTGAGAGCCAAGGTCTTGCTAGGGATGTGAGAGCCAAGGTCTTGCCAGGGATGTGAGAGCCAAGGTCTTGCGATGGATGTGAGAGCCAAGGTCTTGCGATGGATGTGAGAGCCAAGGTCTTGCGAGGGATGTGAGAGCCAAGGTCTTGCCAGGGATGTGAGAGCCAAGGTCTTGCGAGGGATGTGAGAGCCAAGGTCTTGCGATGGATGTGAGAGCCAAGGTCTTGCCAAGGATGTGAGAGCCAAGGTCTTGCCAGGGATGTGAGAGCCAAGGTCTTGCGAGGGATGTGAGAGCCAAGGTCTTGCTAGGGATGTGAGAGCCAAGGTCTTGCGAGGGATGTGAGAGCCAAGGTCTTGCGAGGGATGTGAGAGCCAAGGTCTTGCCAGGGATGTGAGAGCCAAGGTCTTGCCAGGGATGTGAGTGCCAAGGTCTTGCGAGGGATGTGAGAGCCAAGGTCTTGCTAGGGATGTGAGAGCCAAGGTCTTGCGAGGGATGTGAGAGCCAAGGTCTTGCGAGGGATGTGAGAGCCAAGGTCTTGCCAGGGATGTGAGAGCCAAGGTCTTGCCAGGGATGTGAGTGCCAAGGTCTTGCGAGGGATGTGAGAGCCAAGGTCTTGCGAGGGATGTGAGAGCCAAGGTCTTGCCAGGGATGTGAGAGCGAAGGTCTTGCCTGGGATGTGAGAGCCAAGGTCTTGCGAGGGATGTGAGAGCCAAGGTCTTGCGAGGGATGTGAGAGCCAAGGTCTTGCGAGGGATGTGAGAGCCAAGGTCTTGCGAGGGATGTGAGAGCCAAGGTCTTGCTAGGGATGTGAGAGCCAAGGTCTTGCGAGGGATGTGCGAGCCAAAGTCTTGCCAGGGATGTGAGAGCCAAGGTCTTGCGAGGGATGTGAAAGCCAAGGTCTTGCCAGGGATGTGAGAGCCAATGTCTTGCCAGGGATGTGAGAGCCAATGTCTTGCCAGGGATGTGAGAGCCAAGGTCTTGCCAGGGATGTGAGAGCCAAGGTCTTGCCAGGGATGTGAGAGCCAAGGTCTTGCCAGGGATGTGAGAGCCAAGGTCTTGCCAGGGATGTGAGAGCCAAGGTCTTGCCAGGGATGTGAGAGCCAAGGTCTTGCGAGGGATGTGAGAGCCAAGGTCTTGCGAGTGATGTGAGAGCCAAGGTCTTGCGAGGGATGTGAGAGCCAAGAACTTGCCAGGGATGTGAGAGCCAAGGTCTTGCGAGGGATGTGAGAGCCAAGGTCTTGCGAGGGATGTGAGAGCCAAGGTCTTGCGAGGGATGTGAGAGCCAAGGTCTTGCCAGGGATGTGAGAGCCAAGGTCTTGCGAGGGATGTGAGAGCCAAGGTCTTGCCAGGGATGTGAGAGCCAAGGTCTTGCGAGGGATGTGAGAGCCAAGGTCTTGCGAGGGATGTGCGAGCCAAGGTCTTGCCAGGGATGTGAGAGCCAAGGTCTTGCGAGGGATGTGAGAGCCAAGGTCTTGCCAGGGATGTGAGAGCCAAGGTCTTGCCAGGGATGTGAGAGCCAAGGTCTTGCCAGGGATGTGAGAGCCGTATTTAGGGGCCGGTACAAAGTGCTGCTATCGGCCGGGGATCCCGCTGATAATAGCTGCACCCCTCACATCCGTTGCGGCCGCTTGCCGCGGCCCCTTCAAACAACCTCCGGCACATTTAGTCTGCCTTGCCTAAGTAGACAAGTCAACAAGGGGGTAATTGTGTTGTGCTGTTGCCTGTCCGCCGCGCTATCGCTCCGGGTTGTTCACCGTCAGGCTATTTCGAGAGTTGTCGGAATGTCAATGTCATGAGCTTAGCTTTCTCAGAAACGGTAGAAACTTGTTTTTTGTAAATTGGCAGCTTTGCGCCTCAGTGAGCTTTGCGCCTCAAGTTATCTTAATAAGGGGCGGCCAAGTGTGTGCAAAATGGAGGAAATTGTGGTTGGGGGGAGGGGGGGGGGGCGCAAGACTATTTGCTCTAGTATTAAGGTGTCAAATATGATGTATGGTGATGAGATGATCTCGTGATGAGATGATCTCGTGATGAGATGATCTCGTGACGAGATGATCTCGTGATGAGATGATCTCGTGACGAGATGATCTCGTGATGAGATGATCTCGTGACGAGATGATCTCGTGATGAGATGATCTCGTGATGAGATGATCTCGTGACGAGATGATCTCGTGACGAGATGATCTCGTGACGATATGATCTCGTGACGAGATGATATCGTGACGAGATGATATCCTGACGAGATGATATCTTGACGAGATGATATCGTGACGAGATCATATCGTGACGAGATCATATCGTGATGAGATCCAGCCAGTCATCTAGCCAGCCAGCCAGCTAGCTAGCTGGCCAGCTAGGCAGCCATCTAGCCATCCACCGATCCAGCCAGCCAACCAGCCACCCAGCGAGCCAGCCAACCAACTAGCCAACCAACTAACCTGCCCGCTAGCCAGCCAACCTGCCCGCCGGCCAGCTAACGTACCCGCTAGCCAGCCACTGCCCGCCAACCAGCCAACCTGCCCGCCAGCCAGCCAACCTGCCCGCCGGCCAGCTAACGTACCCGCTAGCCAGCCACTGCCCGCCAACCAGCCAACCTGCCCGCCGGCCAGCTAACGAACCCGCTAGCCAGCCACTGCCCGCCAACCAGCCAACCTGCCCGCCGGCCAGCTAACGAACCCGCTAGCCAGCCACTGCCCGCCAACCAGCCAACCTGCCCGCCAGCCAGCTAACGAACCCGCTAGCCAGCCACTGCCCGCCAACCAGCCAACCTGCCCGCCAGCCAGCTAACGAACCCGCTAGCCAGCCAGCTAACGTACCCGCTAGCCAGCCACTGCCCGCCAACCAGCCAACCTGCCCGCCAGCCAGCTAACGAACCCGCTAGCCAGCCACTGCCCGCCAACCAGCCAACCGGCCCGCCAGCCAGCCAACCTGCCCGCCGGCCAGCTAACGTACCCGCTAGCCAGCCACTGCCCGCCAACCAGCCAACCTGCCCGCCAGCCAGCTAACGAACCCGCTAGCCAGCCACTGCCCGCCAACCAGCCAACCGGCCCGCCAGCCAGCCAACCTGCCCGCCGGCCAGCTAACGAACCCGCTAGCCAGCCACTGCCCGCCAACCAGCCAACCTGCCCGCCAGCCAGCTAACGCTAGCCAGCCACTGCCCGCCAACCAGCCAACCTGCCCGCCAGCCAGCCAACCTGCCCGCCGGCCAGCTAACGTACCCGCTAGCCAGCCACTGCCCGCCAACCAGCCAACCTGCCCGCCGGCCAGCTAACGAACCCGCTAGCCAGCCACTGCCCGCCAACCAGCCAACCTGCCCGCCAGCCAGCTAACGAACCCGCTAGCCAGCCACTGCTTGCCAACCAGCCAACCTGCCCGCCAGCCAGCTAACGTAGCCGCTAGCCAGCCACTGCCCGCCAACCAGCCAACCTGCTCGCCGGCCAGCTAACGAACCCGCTAGCCAGCCACTGCCCGCCAACCAGCCAACCTGCCCGCCAGCCAGCTAACGAACCCGCTAGCCAGCCACTGCCCGCCAACCAGCCAACCTGCCCGCCAGCCAGCTAACGTAGCCGCTAGCCAGCCACTGCCCGCCAACCAGCCAACCTGCCCGCCAGCTAGCTAACGAACCCGCTAGCCAGCCAGCTAACGTACCCGCTAGCCAGTCACTGCCCGCCAACCAGCCAACCTGCCCGCCAGCCAGCTAACGAACCCGCTAGCCAGCCAGCTAACGTACCCGCTAGCCAGCCACTGCCCGCCAACCAGCCAACCTGCCCGCCGGCCAGCTAACGAACCCGCTAGCCAGCCACTGCCCGCCAACCAGCCAACCTGCCCGCCAGCCAGCTAACGAACCCGCTAGCCAGCCACTGCCCGCCAACCAGCCAACCTGCCCGCCAGCCAGCTAACGTAGCCGCTAGCCAGCCACTGCCCGCCAACCAGCCAACCTGCCCGCCAGCTAGCTAACGAACCCGCTAGCCAGCCAGCTAACGTACCCGCTAGCCAGTCACTGCCCGCCAACCAGCCAACCTGCCCGCCAGCCAGCTAACGAACCCGCTAGCCAGCCAGCTAACCTGCCCGCTAGCGAGCTAACGTAGCCGCCAGCCAGCCAGCCTGTCCGCTACCCGGCAATTTACCTCCGCTGCCGCAGGGCGCTATTGCCATGTCATTGTCCATCGGAGCGACACATGGGGGGAGATCTGCACACTTCCGGTTCCGTCCTGCCGCGCTCTGGCTGATGGGAAGCCTTCCGGGGGATGTGTACCCCTCAAACTGCAGCAGATCTCGCGCTCATTGTGCGCAGTGTTGTGGTTTGGGTTTTGGGCTCCGAGTGTAGATCATTAAATCGATATAATTGCTATTGTACAACGTCTTTTAGGGTCCGCTGTGGTATTGGATTTTGCAAACAACACTAAGAGTCTTGGTGCAGTGAGAACTTCCATTGATAATGTCTAATGTTTTTTTTGGCTTATATTTGTTCTTCTTGGGTGAATTGAGAATTGACAGACATCGCAGCGCGATGAGTAAGTAGGAAGTTAAGTCTGCCTGCGTAATAAGTGTTTCCATGTTTCCCTTCAGCTGGGTCTGTGCATCAAACGTTGTCATCACACCTTGTCATCACACCTTGTCATCACACCGTGTCATCACACTTTGTCATCCCATCTTATCATCACATCTTGTCATCACATCTTGTCATCACATCTTGTCATCACACCTTGTCATCACACCTTGTCATCACATCTTGTCATCACATCTTGTCATCACATCTCGTCATCACATCTTGTTATCACATCTTGTCATCAGCCCCCCCCCCATCAGGTTTGACAGCACCCCACCAATCAGGTTTAAGAGTGCCCCTCACCCATCTGATTTGACAGCACCCCTCACCCATCTGGTTTGACAGCACCCCACCAATCTGGTTTGAGAGTGCCTCTCACCCATCTGATTTGACAGTGCCCCTTCCCCATCTGGTTTGACAGCACCCCACCCATCCCATCTGGTTTGACAGCACACCTCACCCACCTCATCTGGTTTGACAGCACCCCCCACCCATCTGGTTTGACAGCACCCCCCACCCATCTGGTTTGACAGCACCCCCCACCCATCAGGTTTGACAGCATCTCCCCCCCAATCTGGTTTGAGAGTGCCCCCCGCCAATCTGGTTTGAGAGTGCCCCCCGCCAATCTGGTTTGTGAGTGCCCCCACCACCAATCTGGTTTGAGAGTGCCCCCCGCCAATCTGGTTTGTGAGTGCCCCCACCACCAATCTGGTTTGAGAGTGCCCCCCCCCCCCCAATCTGGTTTGAGAGTGCCCCCCCCATCTGGTTTGAGAGTGCCCCCCCCCCATCTGGTTTGAGAGTGCCCCACCCCATCTGGTTTGAGAGTGCCCCCCCCATCTGGTTTGAGAGTGCCCCCCCCCCCATCTGGTTTGAGAGTGCCCCCCCCCATCTGGTTTGAGAGTGCCCCCACGCCAATCTGGTTTGAGAGTGCCCCCCCGCCAATCTGGTTTAAGAGTTCCCCCCCCCACCAATCTGGTTTGAGAGTGCCCCCCCGCTAATCTGGTTTGAGAGTGCCCCCCCCACCAATCTGGTTTGAGAGTGCCCCCCCACCAATCTGGTTTGAGAGTGCCCCCCCCCGCCAATCTGGTATGAGAGTGCCCCCCCCCATCTGGTTTGAGAGTGCCCCCCCGCCAATCTGGTATGAGAGTGCTCCCCCCAATCTGGTTTGAGAGTGCCCCCCCCGCCAATCTGGTATGAGAGTGCCCCCCCCCCAATCTGGCTTGAGAGTGCCCCCCCCCCAATCTGGCTTGAGAGTGCCCCCCCCCCCCCTGCCATAGAGGCGTGGATGCAGCCTGGGGTTGATAACGGGTGTCTGGGGAGTAAGCTCACGTGGTGCGGTAAACACGCGGGAGGGGGTGGGGGTATGGCAGGGCAGGCTGCGGGGGGCGGGGGGAAGGTGAGTGCGGCCGCACGGTGCGGCGGTCGGTGTCAGTGGGAGCCCGGCACCCGATGTGTCCTCCCCGCTCGCCTTGACCAACCAGACGCCGCCGCCAAGTGACGGCCACGGTAATCTAATGAGCGCCCTCTGTTGGGAGAGATTTGGGGAGACGCGCCCACCGCACTCTCTTGGCGTCCCGAACCTTATATTGGTGTCCCGAAACTTCTATTGGCGTCCCGAGCCCTCTCTTGGCGTCCTGAACCCTCTATTGACGTCCTGAATCCTCTATTGGCGTCCCGAACCCTCTATTGGCGTCCCGAAACCTCTCTTGGCGTCTTGAACCCTCTCTTGGCGTCTTGAACCCTCTATTGGCGTCCCGAACCCTCTACTGGCGTCCCGAACCCTCTATTGACGTTCCGAACCCTCTATTGGCGTCCTG
>CAXHSH010000778.1:0-39077 GCA_964019135.1 Arenicola marina
GACCCTTGTCAGGGATGGCTAATGATAGCGGACTATAGATGGGAGGGGAGGAGGAGGAAGTGGGACAGAGTGGGAATGGACCAGGAAAGGGAGGGGACCCTTGTCAGGGATGGCTAATGATAGCGGACTATAGATGGGGAGGGGAGGAGGAGGAAGTGGGACAGAGTGGGAATGGACCAGGAAAGGGAGGGGACCCTTGTCAGGGATGGCTAATGATAGCGGACTATAGATGGGGAGGGGAGGAGGAGGAAGTGGGACAGAGTGAGAATGGACTAGGAAAGGGAGGGGACCCTTGTCAGGGATGGCTAATGATAGCGGACTATAGATGGGGAGGGGAGGAGGAGGAAGTGGGACAGAGTGGGAATGGACTAGGAAAGGGAGGGGACCCTTGTCAGGGATGGCTAATGATAGCGGACTATAGATGGGGAGGGGAGGAGGAGGAAGTGGGACAGAGTGGGAATGGACCAGGAAAGGGAGGGGACCCTTGTCAGGGATAGCTAATGATAGCGGACTATAGATGGGGGGAGGAGAGAAGTGGGACAGAGTGGGAATGGACCAGGAAAGGGAGGGGACCCTTGTCAGGGATGGCTAATGATAGCGGACTATAGATGGGGAGAAAGTGGGACAGAGTGGGAATGGACCAGGAAAGGGAGGGGACCCTTGTCAGGGATGGCTAATGATAGCGGACTATAGATGGGGAGAGAAAGTGGGACAGAGTGGGAATGGACCAGGAAAGGGAGGGGACCCTTGTCAGGGATGGCTAATGATAGCGGACTATAGATGGGGAGAAAGTGGGACAGAGTGGAATGGACCAGGAAAGGGAGGGGACCCTTGTCAGGGATGGCTAATGATAGCGGACTATAGATGGGGGGGGAGGAGGAAGTGGGACAGAGTGGGAATGGACCAGGAAAGGGAGGGGACCCTTGTCAGGGATGGCTAATGATAGCGGACTATAGATGGGGAGAAAGTGGGACAGAGTGGGGAATGGACCTAGGAAAGGGAGGGGACCCTTGTCAGGGATGGCTAATGATAGCGGACTATAGATGGGGAGGGGAGGAGGAGGAAGTGGGACAGAGTGGGAATGGACCAGGAAAGGGAGGGGACCCTTGTCAGGGATGGCTAATGATAGCGGACTATAGATGGGGAGAAAGTGGGACAGAGTGGGAATGGACTAGGAAAGGGAGGGGACCCTTGTCAGGGATGGCTAATGATAGCGGACTATAGATGGGGAGGGAGGAGGAGAGAAGTGGGACAGAGTGGGAATGGACCAGGAAAGGGAGGGGACCCTTGTCAGGGATGGCTAATGATAGCGGACTATAGATGGGGAGAAAGTGGGACAGAGTGGGAATGGACCAGAAAAGGAGGGGGACCCTTGTCAGGGATGGCTAATGATAGCGGACTATAGATGGGGAGAAAGTGGGACAGAGTCGGAATGGACCAGGAAAGGGAGGGGACCCTTGTCAGGGATGGCTAATGATAGCGGACTATAGATGGGGAGAAAGTGGGACAGAGTGGGAATGGACCAGGAAAGGGAGGGGACCCTTGTCAGGGATGGCTAATGATAGCGGACTATAGATGGGGAGAAAGTGGGACAGAGTGGGAATGGACCAGGAAAGGGAGGGGACCCTTGTCAGGGATGGCTAATGATAGCGGACTATAGATGGGGAGAAAGTGGGACAGAGTGGGAATGGACCAGGAAAGGGAGGGGACCCTTGTCAGGGATGGCTAATGATAGCGGACTATAGATGGGGAGAAAGTGGGACAGAGTGGGAATGGACCAGGAAAGGGAGGGGACCCTTGTCAGGGATGGCTAATGATAGCGGGACTATAGATGGGGAGGGGAGGAGGAGGAAGTGGGACAGAGTGGAATGGACTAGGAAAGGGAGGGGACCCTTGTCAGGGATGGCTAATGATAGCGGACTATAGATGGGGAGGGGAGGAGGAGAAGTGGGACAGAGTGGGAATGGACCAGGAAAGGGAGGGGACCCTTGTCAGGGATGGCTAATGATAGCGGACTATAGATGGGGAGAGAGGAAGTGGGACAGAGTGGGAATGGACTAGGAAAGGGAGGGGACCCTTGTCAGGGATGGCTAATGATAGCGGACTATAGATGGGGAGGGAGGAGGAGGAAGTGGGACAGAGTGGGAATGGACCAGGAAAGGGAGGGGACCCTTGTCAGGGATGGCTAATGATAGCGGACTATAGATGGGGAGAAAGTGGGACAGAGTGGGAATGGACCAGGAAAGGGAGGGGACCCTTGTCAGGGATGGCTAATGATAGCGGACTATAGATGGGGAGAAAGTGGGACAGAGTGGGAATGGACCAGGAAAGGGAGGGGACCCTTGTCAGGGATGGCTAATGATAGCGGACTATAGATGGGGAGAAAGTGGGACAGAGTGGGAATGGACCAGGAAAGGGAGGGGACCCTTGTCAGGGATGGCTAATGATAGCGGACTATAGATGGGGAGAAAGTGGGACAGAGTGGGAATGGACCAGGAAAGGGAGGGGACCCTTGTCAGGGATGGCTAATGATAGCGGACTATAGATGGGGAGAAAGTGGGACAGAGTGGGAATGGACCAGGAAAGGGAGGGGACCCTTGTCAGGGATGGCTAATGATAGCGGACTATAGATGGGGAGAAAGTGGGACAGAGTGGGAATGGACCAGGAAAGGGAGGGGACCCTTGTCAGGGATGGCTAATGATAGCGGACTATAGATGGGGAGAAAGTGGGACAGAGTGGGAATGGACCAGGAAAGGGAGGGGACCCTTGTCAGGGATGGCTAATGATAGCGGACTATAGATGGGGAGAAAGTGGGACAGAGTGGGAATGGACCAGGAAAGGGAGGGGACCCTTGTCAGGGATGGCTAATGATAGCGGACTATAGATGGGGAGAAAGTGGGACAGAGTGGGAATGGACCAGGAAAGGGAGGGGACCCTTGTCAGGGATGGCTAATGATAGCGGACTATAGATGGGGAGAAAGTGGGACAGAGTGGGAATGGACCAGGAAAGGGAGGGGACCCTTGTCAGGGATGGCTAATGATAGCGGACTATAGATGGGGAGAAAGTGGGACAGAGTGGGAATGGACCAGGAAAGGGAGGGGACCCTTGTCAGGGATGGCTAATGATAGCGGACTATAGATGGGGAGAAAGTGGGACAGAGTGGGAATGGACCAGGAAAGGGAGGGGACCCTTGTCAGGGATGGCTAATGATAGCGGACTATAGATGGGGAGAAAGTGGGACAGAGTGGGAATGGACCAGGAAAGGGAGGGGACCCTTGTCAGGGATGGCTAATGATAGCGGACTATAGATGGGGAGAAAGTGGGACAGAGTGGGAATGGACCAGGAAAGGGAGGGGACCCTTGTCAGGGATGGCTAATGATAGCGGACTATAGATGGGGAGAAAGTGGGACAGAGTGGGAATGGACCAGGAAAGGGAGGGGACCCTTGTCAGGGATGGCTAATGATAGCGGACTATAGATGGGGAGGGGAGGAGGAGGAAGTGGGACAGAGTGGGAATGGACTAGGAAAGGGAGGGGACCCTTGTCAGGGATGGCTAATGATAGCGGACTATAGATGGGGAGGGGAGCAGGAGGAAGTGGGACAGAGTGGGAATGGACCAGGAAAGGGAGGGGACCCTTGTCAGGGATGGCTAATGATAGCGGACTATAGATGGGGAGGGGAGGAGGAGGAAGTGGGACAGAGTGAGAATGGACTAGGAAAGGGAGGGGACCCTTGTCAGGGATGGCTAATGATAGCGGACTATAGATGGGGAGGGGAGGAGGAGGAAGTGGGACAGAGTGAGAATGGACTAGGAAAGGGAGGGGACCCTTGTCAGGGATGGCTAATGATAGCGGACTATAGATGGGGAGGGGAGGAGGAGGAAGTGGGACAGAGTGGGAATGGACTAGGAAAGGGAGGGGACCCTTGTCAGGGATGGCTAATGATAGCGGACTATAGATGGGGAGGGGAGGAGGAGGAAGTGGGACAGAGTGGGAATGGACCAGGAAAGGGAGGGGACCCTTGTCAGGGATAGCTAATGATAGCGGACTATAGATGGGGAGAAAGTGGGACAGAGTGGGAATGGACCAGGAAAGGGAGGGGACCCTTGTCAGGGATGGCTAATGATAGCGGACTATAGATGGGGAGAAAGTGGGACAGAGTGGGAATGGACCAGGAAAGGGAGGGGACCCTTGTCAGGGATGGCTAATGATAGCGGACTATAGATGGGGAGAAAGTGGGACAGAGTGGGAATGGACCAGGAAAGGGAGGGGACCCTTGTCAGGGATGGCTAATGATAGCGGACTATAGATGGGGAGAAAGTGGGACAGAGTGGGAATGGACTAGGAAAGGGAGGGGACCCTTGTCAGGGATGGCTAATGATAGCGGACTATAGATGGGGAGGGGAGGAGGAGGAAGTGGGACAGAGTGGGAATGGACTAGGAAAGGGAGGGGACCCTTGTCAGGGATGGCTAATGATAGCGGACTATAGATGGGGAGGGGAGGAGGAGGAAGTGGGACAGAGTGGGAATGGACTAGGAAAGGGAGGGGACCCTTGTCAGGGATGGCTAATGATAGCGGACTATAGATGGGGAGGAAGTGGGACAGAGTGGGAATGGACCAGGAAAGGGAGGGGACCCTTGTCAGGGATGGCTAATGATAGCGGACTATAGATGGGGAGGGGAGGAGGAGGAAGTGGGACAGAGTGGGAATGGACCAGGAAAGGGAGGGGACCCTTGTCAGGGATGGCTAATGATAGCGGACTATAGATGGGGAGGGGAGGAGGAGGAAGTGGGACAGAGTGGGAATGGACCAGGAAAGGGAGGGGACCCTTGTCAGGGATGGCTAATGATAGCGGACTATAGATGGGGAGGGGAGGAGGAGGAAGTGGGACAGAGTGGGAATGGACCAGGAAAGGGAGGGGACCCTTGTCAGGGATGGCTAATGATAGCGGACTATAGATGGGGAGAAAGTGGGACAGAGTGGGAATGGACCAGGAAAGGGAGGGGACCCTTGTCAGGGATGGCTAATGATAGCGGACTATAGATGGGGAGAAAGTGGGACAGAGTGGGAATGGACCAGGAAAGGGAGGGGACCCTTGTCAGGGATGGCTAATGATAGCGGACTATAGATGGGGAGGGGAGGAGGAGGAAGTGGGACAGAGTGGGAATGGACCAGGAAAGGGAGGGGACCCTTGTCAGGGATGGCTAATGATAGCGGACTATAGATGGGGAGAAAGTGGGACAGAGTGGGAATGGACCAGGAAAGGGAGGGGACCCTTGTCAGGGATGGCTAATGATAGCGGACTATAGATGGGGAGAAAGTGGGACAGAGTGGGAATGGACCAGGAAAGGGAGGGGACCCTTGTCAGGGATGGCTAATGATAGCGGACTATAGATGGGGAGAAAGTGGGACAGAGTGGGAATGGACCAGGAAAGGGAGGGGACCCTTGTCAGGGATGGCTAATGATAGCGGACTATAGATGGGGAGAAAGTGGGACAGAGTGGGAATGGACCAGGAAAGGGAGGGGACCCTTGTCAGGGATGGCTAATGATAGCGGACTATAGATGGGGAGGGGAGGAGGAGGAAGTGGGACAGAGTGGGAATGGACTAGGAAAGGGAGGGGACCCTTGTCAGGGATGGCTAATGATAGCGGACTATAGATGGGGAGAAAGTGGGACAGAGTGGGAATGGACCAGGAAAGGGAGGGGACCCTTGTCAGGGATGGCTAATGATAGCGGACCTTAGATGGGGAGAAAGTGGGACAGAGTGGGAATGGACCAGGAAAGGGAGGGGACCCTTGTCAGGGATGGCTAATGATAGCGGACTATAGATGGGGAGGGGAGGAGGAGGAAGTGGGACAGAGTGGGAATGGACTAGGAAAGGGAGGGGACCCTTGTCAGGGATGGCTAATGATAGCAGACTATAGATGGGGAGGGGAGGAGGAGGAAGTGGGACAGAGTGGGAATGGACTAGGAAAGGGAGGGGACCCTTGTCAGGGATGGCTAATGATAGCGGACTATAGATGGGGAGGGGAGGAGGAGGAAGTGGGACAGAGTGGGAATGGACCAGGAAAGGGAGGGGACCCCTGTCAGGGATGGCTAATGATAGCGGACTATAGATGGGGAGAAAGTGGGACAGAGTGGGAATGGACCAGGAAAGGGAGGGGACCCTTGTCAGGGATGGCTAATGATAGCGGACTATAGATGGGGAGAAAGTGGGACAGAGTGGGAATGGACCAGGAAAGGGAGGGGACCCTTGTCAGGGATGGCTAATGATAGCGGACTATAGATGGGGAGAAAGTGGGACAGAGTGGGAATGGACCAGGAAAGGGAGGGGACCCCTGTCAGGGATGGCTAATGATAGCGGACTATAGATGGGGAGAAAGTGGGACAGAGTGGGAATGGACCAGGAAAGGGAGGGGACCCTTGTCAGGGATGGCTAATGATAGCGGACTATAGATGGGGAGAAAGTGGGACAGAGTGGGAATGGACCAGGAAAGGGAGGGGACCCTTGTCAGGGATGGCTAATGATAGCGGACTATAGATGGGGAGAAAGTGGGACAGAGTGGGAATGGACCAGGAAAGGGAGGGGACCCTTGTCAGGGATAGCTAATGATAGCGGACTATAGATGGGGAGGGGAGCAGGAGGAAGTGGGACAGAGTGGGAATGGACCAGGAAAGGGAGGGGACCCTTGTCAGGGATGGCTAATGATAGCGGACTATAGATGGGGAGAAAGTGGGACAGAGTGGGAATGGACCAGGAAAAGGAGGAGACCCTTGTCAGGGATGGCTAATGATAGCGGACTATAGATGGGGAGAAAGTGGGACAGAGTGGGAATGGACCAGGAAAGGGAGGGGACCCTTGTCAGGGACGGCTAATGATAGCGGACTATAGATGGGGAGAAAGTGGGACAGAGTGGGAATGGACCAGGAAAGGGAGGGGACCCTTGTCAGGGATGGCTAATGATAGCGGACTATAGATGGGGAGGAGGAGGAAGTGGGACAGAGTGGGAATGGACTAGGAAAGGGAGGGGACCCTTGTCAGGGATGGCTAATGATAGCGGACTATAGATGGGGAGAAAGTGGGACAGAGTGGGAATGGACCAGGAAAGGGAGGGGACCCTTGTCAGGGATGGCTAATGATAGCGGACTATAGATGGGGAGGGGAGGAGGAGGAAGTGGGACAGAGTGGGAATGGACTAGGAAAGGGAGGGGACCCTTGTCAGGGATGGCTAATGATAGCGGACTATAGATGGGGAGGGGAGGAGGAGGAAGTGGGACAGAGTGGGAATGGACTAGGAAAGGGAGGGGACCCTTGTGAGGGATGGCTAATGATAGCGGACTATAGATGGGGAGGAGGAGGAAGTGGGACAGAGTGGGAATGGACTAGGAAAGGGAGGGGACCCTTGTGAGGGATGGCTAATGATAGCGGACTATAGATGGGGAGAAAGTGGGACAGAGTGGGAATGGACCAGGAAAGGGAGGGGACCCTTGTCAGGGATGGTTAATGATAGCGGACTATAGATGGGGAGGGGAGGAGGAGGAAGTGGGACAGAGTGGGAATGGACCAGGAAAGGGAGGGGACCCCTGTCAGGGATGGCTAATGATAGCGGACTATAGATGGGGAGAAAGTGGGACAGAGTGGGAATGGACCAGGAAAGGGAGGGGACCCTTGTCAGGGATGGCTAATGATAGCGGACTGTAGATGGGGAGAAAGTGGGACAGAGTGGGAATGGACCAGGAAAGGGAGGGGACCCTTGTCAGGGATGGCTAATGATAGCGGACTATAGATGGGGAGAAAGTGGGACAGAGTGGGAATGGACCAGGAAAGGGAGGGGACCCTTGTCAGGGATAGCTAATGATAGCGGACTATAGATGGGGAGGGGAGCAGGAGGAAGTGGGACAGAGTGGGAATGGACCAGGAAAGGGAGGGGACCCTTGTCAGGGATGGCTAATGATAGCGGACTATAGATGGGGAGAAAGTGGGACAGAGTGGGAATGGACCAGGAAAGGGAGGAGACCCTTGTCAGGGATGGCTAATGATAGCGGACTATAGATGGGGAGAAAGTGGGACAGAGTGGGAATGGACCAGGAAAGGGAGGGGACCCTTGTCAGGGATGGCTAATGATAGCGGACTATAGATGGGGAGAAAGTGGGACAGAGTGGGAATGGACCAGGAAAGGGAGGGGACCCTTGTCAGGGATGGCTAATGATAGCGGACTATAGATGGGGAGAAAGTGGGACAGAGTGGGAATGGACCAGGAAAGGGAGGGGACCCTTGTCAGGGATGGCTAATGATAGCGGACTATAGATGGGGAGAAAGTGGGACAGAGTGGGAATGGACCAGGAAAGGGAGGGGACCCTTGTCAGGGATGGCTAATGATAGCGGACTATAGATGGGGAGAAAGTGGGACAGAGTGGGAATGGACCAGGAAAGGGAGGGGACCCTTGTCAGGGATGGCTAATGATAGCGGACTATAGATGGGGAGAAAGTGGGACAGAGTGGGAATGGACCAGGAAAGGGAGGGGACCCTTGTCAGGGATGGCTAATGATAGCGGACTATAGATGGGGAGGGGAGGAGGAGGAAGTGGGACAGAGTGGGAATGGACTAGGAAAGGGAGGGGACCCTTGTCAGGGATGGCTAATGATAGCGGACTATAGATGGGGAGGGGAGGAGGAGGAAGTGGGACAGAGTGGGAATGGACTAGGAAAGGGAGGGGACCCTTGTGAGGGATGGCTAATGATAGCGGACTATAGATGGGGAGGAGGAGGAAGTGGGACAGAGTGGGAATGGACTAGGAAAGGGAGGGGACCCTTGTCAGGGATGGCTAATGATAGCGGACTATAGATGGGGAGAAAGTGGGACAGAGTGGGAATGGACCAGGAAAGGGAGGGGACCCTTGTCAGGGATGGCTAATGATAGCGGACTATAGATGGGGAGAAAGTGGGACAGAGTGGGAATGGACTAGGAAAGGGAGGGGACCCTTGTCAGGGATGGCTAATGATAGCGGACTATAGATGGGGAGGGGAGGAGGAGGAAGTGGGACAGAGTGGGAATGGACCAGGAAAGGGAGGGGACCCTTGTCAGGGATAGCTAATGATAGCGGACTATAGATGGGGAGAAAGTGGGACAGAGTGGGAATGGACCAGGAAAGGGAGGGGACCCTTGTCAGGGATGGCTAATGATAGCGGACTATAGATGGGGAGAAAGTGGGACAGAGTGGGAATGGACCAGGAAAGGGAGGGGACCCTTGTCAGGGATGGCTAATGATAGCGGACTATAGATGGGGAGAAAGTGGGACAGAGTGGGAATGGACCAGGAAAGGGAGGGGACCCTTGTCAGGGATGGCTAATGATAGCGGACTATAGATGGGGAGAAAGTGGGACAGAGTGGGAATGGACTAGGAAAGGGAGGGGACCCTTGTCAGGGATGGCTAATGATAGCGGACTATAGATGGGGAGGGGAGGAGGAGGAAGTGGGACAGAGTGGGAATGGACTAGGAAAGGGAGGGGACCCTTGTCAGGGATGGCTAATGATAGCGGACTATAGATGGGGAGGGGAGGAGGAGGAAGTGGGACAGAGTGGGAATGGACTAGGAAAGGGAGGGGACCCTTGTCAGGGATGGCTAATGATAGCGGACTATAGATGGGGAGGGGAGGAGGAGGAAGTGGGACAGAGTGGGAATGGACCAGGAAAGGGAGGGGACCCTTGTCAGGGATGGCTAATGATAGCGGACTATAGATGGGGAGGGGAGGAGGAGGAAGTGGGACAGAGTGGGAATGGACCAGGAAAGGGAGGGGACCCTTGTCAGGGATGGCTAATGATAGCGGACTATAGATGGGGAGGGGAGGAGGAGGAAGTGGGACAGAGTGGGAATGGACCAGGAAAGGGAGGGGACCCTTGTCAGGGATGGCTAATGATAGCGGACTATAGATGGGGAGAAAGTGGGACAGAGTGGGAATGGACCAGGAAAGGGAGGGGACCCTTGTCAGGGATGGCTAATGATAGCGGACTATAGATGGGGAGAAAGTGGGACAGAGTGGGAATGGACCAGGAAAGGGAGGGGACCCTTGTCAGGGATGGCTAATGATAGCGGACTATAGATGGGGAGAAAGTGGGACAGAGTGGGAATGGACCAGGAAAGGGAGGGGACCCTTGTCAGGGATGGCTAATGATAGCGGACTATAGATGGGGAGGGGAGGAGGAGGAAGTGGGACAGAGTGGGAATGGACCAGGAAAGGGAGGGGACCCTTGTCAGGGATGGCTAATGATAGCGGACTATAGATGGGGAGAAAGTGGGACAGAGTGGGAATGGACCAGGAAAGGGAGGGGACCCTTGTCAGGGATGGCTAATGATAGCGGACTATAGATGGGGAGAAAGTGGGACAGAGTGGGAATGGACCAGGAAAGGGAGGGGACCCTTGTCAGGGATGGCTAATGATAGCGGACTATAGATGGGGAGAAAGTGGGACAGAGTGGGAATGGACCAGGAAAGGGAGGGGACCCTTGTCAGGGATGGCTAATGATAGCGGACTATAGATGGGGAGAAAGTGGGACAGAGTGGGAATGGACCAGGAAAGGGAGGGGACCCTTGTCAGGGATGGCTAATGATAGCGGACTATAGATGGGGAGGGGAGGAGGAGGAAGTGGGACAGAGTGGGAATGGACTAGGAAAGGGAGGGGACCCTTGTCAGGGATGGCTAATGATAGCGGACTATAGATGGGGAGAAAGTGGGACAGAGTGGGAATGGACCAGGAAAGGGAGGGGACCCTTGTCAGGGATGGCTAATGATAGCGGACCTTAGATGGGGAGAAAGTGGGACAGAGTGGGAATGGACCAGGAAAGGGAGGGGACCCTTGTCAGGGATGGCTAATGATAGCGGACTATAGATGGGGAGGGGAGGAGGAGGAAGTGGGACAGAGTGGGAATGGACTAGGAAAGGGAGGGGACCCTTGTCAGGGATGGCTAATGATAGCAGACTATAGATGGGGAGGGGAGGAGGAGGAAGTGGGACAGAGTGGGAATGGACTAGGAAAGGGAGGGGACCCTTGTCAGGGATGGCTAATGATAGCGGACTATAGATGGGGAGGGGAGGAGGAGGAAGTGGGACAGAGTGGGAATGGACCAGGAAAGGGAGGGGACCCCTGTCAGGGATGGCTAATGATAGCGGACTATAGATGGGGAGAAAGTGGGACAGAGTGGGAATGGACCAGGAAAGGGAGGGGACCCTTGTCAGGGATGGCTAATGATAGCGGACTATAGATGGGGAGAAAGTGGGACAGAGTGGGAATGGACCAGGAAAGGGAGGGGACCCTTGTCAGGGATGGCTAATGATAGCGGACTATAGATGGGGAGAAAGTGGGACAGAGTGGGAATGGACCAGGAAAGGGAGGGGACCCCTGTCAGGGATGGCTAATGATAGCGGACTATAGATGGGGAGAAAGTGGGACAGAGTGGGAATGGACCAGGAAAGGGAGGGGACCCTTGTCAGGGATGGCTAATGATAGCGGACTATAGATGGGGAGAAAGTGGGACAGAGTGGGAATGGACCAGGAAAGGGAGGGGACCCTTGTCAGGGATGGCTAATGATAGCGGACTATAGATGGGGAGAAAGTGGGACAGAGTGGGAATGGACCAGGAAAGGGAGGGGACCCTTGTCAGGGATAGCTAATGATAGCGGACTATAGATGGGGAGGGGAGCAGGAGGAAGTGGGACAGAGTGGGAATGGACCAGGAAAGGGAGGGGACCCTTGTCAGGGATGGCTAATGATAGCGGACTATAGATGGGGAGAAAGTGGGACAGAGTGGGAATGGACCAGGAAAAGGAGGAGACCCTTGTCAGGGATGGCTAATGATAGCGGACTATAGATGGGGAGAAAGTGGGACAGAGTGGGAATGGACCAGGAAAGGGAGGGGACCCTTGTCAGGGACGGCTAATGATAGCGGACTATAGATGGGGAGAAAGTGGGACAGAGTGGGAATGGACCAGGAAAGGGAGGGGACCCTTGTCAGGGATGGCTAATGATAGCGGACTATAGATGGGGAGGAGGAGGAAGTGGGACAGAGTGGGAATGGACTAGGAAAGGGAGGGGACCCTTGTCAGGGATGGCTAATGATAGCGGACTATAGATGGGGAGAAAGTGGGACAGAGTGGGAATGGACCAGGAAAGGGAGGGGACCCTTGTCAGGGATGGCTAATGATAGCGGACTATAGATGGGGAGGGGAGGAGGAGGAAGTGGGACAGAGTGGGAATGGACTAGGAAAGGGAGGGGACCCTTGTCAGGGATGGCTAATGATAGCGGACTATAGATGGGGAGGGGAGGAGGAGGAAGTGGGACAGAGTGGGAATGGACTAGGAAAGGGAGGGGACCCTTGTGAGGGATGGCTAATGATAGCGGACTATAGATGGGGAGGAGGAGGAAGTGGGACAGAGTGGGAATGGACTAGGAAAGGGAGGGGACCCTTGTGAGGGATGGCTAATGATAGCGGACTATAGATGGGGAGAAAGTGGGACAGAGTGGGAATGGACCAGGAAAGGGAGGGGACCCTTGTCAGGGATGGTTAATGATAGCGGACTATAGATGGGGAGGGGAGGAGGAGGAAGTGGGACAGAGTGGGAATGGACCAGGAAAGGGAGGGGACCCCTGTCAGGGATGGCTAATGATAGCGGACTATAGATGGGGAGAAAGTGGGACAGAGTGGGAATGGACCAGGAAAGGGAGGGGACCCTTGTCAGGGATGGCTAATGATAGCGGACTGTAGATGGGGAGAAAGTGGGACAGAGTGGGAATGGACCAGGAAAGGGAGGGGACCCTTGTCAGGGATGGCTAATGATAGCGGACTATAGATGGGGAGAAAGTGGGACAGAGTGGGAATGGACCAGGAAAGGGAGGGGACCCTTGTCAGGGATAGCTAATGATAGCGGACTATAGATGGGGAGGGGAGCAGGAGGAAGTGGGACAGAGTGGGAATGGACCAGGAAAGGGAGGGGACCCTTGTCAGGGATGGCTAATGATAGCGGACTATAGATGGGGAGAAAGTGGGACAGAGTGGGAATGGACCAGGAAAGGGAGGAGACCCTTGTCAGGGATGGCTAATGATAGCGGACTATAGATGGGGAGAAAGTGGGACAGAGTGGGAATGGACCAGGAAAGGGAGGGGACCCTTGTCAGGGATGGCTAATGATAGCGGACTATAGATGGGGAGAAAGTGGGACAGAGTGGGAATGGACCAGGAAAGGGAGGGGACCCTTGTCAGGGATGGCTAATGATAGCGGACTATAGATGGGGAGAAAGTGGGACAGAGTGGGAATGGACCAGGAAAGGGAGGGGACCCTTGTCAGGGATGGCTAATGATAGCGGACTATAGATGGGGAGAAAGTGGGACAGAGTGGGAATGGACCAGGAAAGGGAGGGGACCCTTGTCAGGGATGGCTAATGATAGCGGACTATAGATGGGGAGAAAGTGGGACAGAGTGGGAATGGACCAGGAAAGGGAGGGGACCCTTGTCAGGGATGGCTAATGATAGCGGACTATAGATGGGGAGAAAGTGGGACAGAGTGGGAATGGACCAGGAAAGGGAGGGGACCCTTGTCAGGGATGGCTAATGATAGCGGACTATAGATGGGGAGGGGAGGAGGAGGAAGTGGGACAGAGTGGGAATGGACTAGGAAAGGGAGGGGACCCTTGTCAGGGATGGCTAATGATAGCGGACTATAGATGGGGAGGGGAGGAGGAGGAAGTGGGACAGAGTGGGAATGGACTAGGAAAGGGAGGGGACCCTTGTGAGGGATGGCTAATGATAGCGGACTATAGATGGGGAGGAGGAGGAAGTGGGACAGAGTGGGAATGGACTAGGAAAGGGAGGGGACCCTTGTCAGGGATGGCTAATGATAGCGGACTATAGATGGGGAGAAAGTGGGACAGAGTGGGAATGGACCAGGAAAGGGAGGGGACCCTTGTCAGGGATGGCTAATGATAGCGGACTATAGATGGGGAGAAAGTGGGACAGAGTGGGAATGGACTAGGAAAGGGAGGGGACCCTTGTCAGGGATGGCTAATGATAGCGGACTATAGATGGGGAGGGGAGGAGGAGGAAGTGGGACAGAGTGGGAATGGACCAGGAAAGGGAGGGGACCCTTGTCAGGGATAGCTAATGATAGCGGACTATAGATGGGGAGAAAGTGGGACAGAGTGGGAATGGACCAGGAAAGGGAGGGGACCCTTGTCAGGGATGGCTAATGATAGCGGACTATAGATGGGGAGAAAGTGGGACAGAGTGGGAATGGACCAGGAAAGGGAGGGGACCCTTGTCAGGGATGGCTAATGATAGCGGACTATAGATGGGGAGAAAGTGGGACAGAGTGGGAATGGACCAGGAAAGGGAGGGGACCCTTGTCAGGGATGGCTAATGATAGCGGACTATAGATGGGGAGAAAGTGGGACAGAGTGGGAATGGACTAGGAAAGGGAGGGGACCCTTGTCAGGGATGGCTAATGATAGCGGACTATAGATGGGGAGGGGAGGAGGAGGAAGTGGGACAGAGTGGGAATGGACTAGGAAAGGGAGGGGACCCTTGTCAGGGATGGCTAATGATAGCGGACTATAGATGGGGAGGGGAGGAGGAGGAAGTGGGACAGAGTGGGAATGGACTAGGAAAGGGAGGGGACCCTTGTCAGGGATGGCTAATGATAGCGGACTATAGATGGGGAGGAAGTGGGACAGAGTGGGAATGGACCAGGAAAGGGAGGGGACCCTTGTCAGGGATGGCTAATGATAGCGGACTATAGATGGGGAGGGGAGGAGGAGGAAGTGGGACAGAGTGGGAATGGACCAGGAAAGGGAGGGGACCCTTGTCAGGGATGGCTAATGATAGCGGACTATAGATGGGGAGGGGAGGAGGAGGAAGTGGGACAGAGTGGGAATGGACCAGGAAAGGGAGGGGACCCTTGTCAGGGATGGCTAATGATAGCGGACTATAGATGGGGAGGGGAGGAGGAGGAAGTGGGACAGAGTGGGAATGGACCAGGAAAGGGAGGGGACCCTTGTCAGGGATGGCTAATGATAGCGGACTATAGATGGGGAGAAAGTGGGACAGAGTGGGAATGGACCAGGAAAGGGAGGGGACCCTTGTCAGGGATGGCTAATGATAGCGGACTATAGATGGGGAGAAAGTGGGACAGAGTGGGAATGGACCAGGAAAGGGAGGGGACCCTTGTCAGGGATGGCTAATGATAGCGGACTATAGATGGGGAGGGGAGGAGGAGGAAGTGGGACAGAGTGGGAATGGACCAGGAAAGGGAGGGGACCCTTGTCAGGGATGGCTAATGATAGCGGACTATAGATGGGGAGAAAGTGGGACAGAGTGGGAATGGACCAGAAAAGGGAGGGGACCCTTGTCAGGGATGGCTAATGATAGCGGACTATAGATGGGGAGAAAGTGGGACAGAGTGGGAATGGACCAGGAAAGGGAGGGGACCCTTGTCAGGGATGGCTAATGATAGCGGACTATAGATGGGGAGGAGGAGGAAGTGGGACAGAGTGGGAATGGACCAGGAAAGGGAGGGGACCCTTGTCAGGGATGGCTAATGATAGCGGACTATAGATGGGGAGAAAGTGGGACAGAGTGGGAATGGACCAGGAAAGGGAGGGGACCCTTGTCAGGGATGGCTAATGATAGCGGACTATAGATGGGGAGGGGAGGAGGAGGAAGTGGGACAGAGTGGGAATGGACTAGGAGAGGGAGGGGACCCTTGTCAGGGATGGCTAATGATAGCGGACTATAGATGGGGAGAAAGTGGGACAGAGTGGGAATGGACCAGGAAAGGGAGGGGACCCTTGTCAGGGATGGCTAATGATAGCGGACCTTAGATGGGGAGAAAGTGGGACAGAGTGGGAATGGACCAGGAAAGGGAGGGGACCCTTGTCAGGGATGGCTAATGATAGCGGACTATAGATGGGGAGGGGAGGAGGAGGAAGTGGGACAGAGTGGGAATGGACTAGGAAAGGGAGGGGACCCTTGTCAGGGATGGCTAATGATAGCAGACTATAGATGGGGAGGGGAGGAGGAGGAAGTGGGACAGAGTGGGAATGGACTAGGAAAGAAGGGGACCCTTGTCAGGGATGGCTAATGATAGCGGACTATAGATGGGGAGGGGAGGAGGAGGAAGTGGGACAGAGTGGGAATGGACCAGGAAAGGGAGGGGACCCCTGTCAGGGATGGCTAATGATAGCGGACTATAGATGGGGAGAAAGTGGGACAGAGTGGGAATGGACCAGGAAAGGGAGGGGACCCTTGTCAGGGATGGCTAATGATAGCGGACTATAGATGGGGAGAAAGTGGGACAGAGTGGGAATGGACCAGGAAAGGGAGGGGACCCTTGTCAGGGATGGCTAATGATAGCGGACTATAGATGGGGAGAAAGTGGGACAGAGTGGGAATGGACCAGGAAAGGGAGGGGACCCTTGTCAGGGATAGCTAATGATAGCGGACTATAGATGGGGAGGGGAGCAGGAGGAAGTGGGACAGAGTGGGAATGGACCAGGAAAGGGAGGGGACCCTTGTCAGGGATGGCTAATGATAGCGGACTATAGATGGGGAGAAAGTGGGACAGAGTGGGAATGGACCAGGAAAAGGAGGAGACCCTTGTCAGGGATGGCTAATGATAGCGGACTATAGATGGGGAGAAAGTGGGACAGAGTGGGAATGGACCAGGAAAGGGAGGGGACCCTTGTCAGGGACGGCTAATGATAGCGGACTATAGATGGGGAGGGGAGGAGGAGGAAGTGGGACAGAGTGGGAATGGACCAGGAAAGGGAGGGGACCCTTGTCAGGGATGGCTAATGATAGCGGACTATAGATGGGGAGAAAGTGGGACAGAGTGGGAATGGACCAGGAAAAGGAGGAGACCCTTGTCAGGGATGGCTAATGATAGCGGACTATAGATGGGGAGAAAGTGGGACAGAGTGGGAATGGACCAGGAAAGGGAGGGGACCCTTGTCAGGGATGGCTAATGATAGCGGACTATAGATGGGGAGAAAGTGGGACAGAGTGGGAATGGACCAGGAAAAGGAGGAGACCCTTGTCAGGGATGGCTAATGATAGCGGACTATAGATGGGGAGAAAGTGGGACAGAGTGGGAATGGACCAGGAAAAGGAGGAGACCCTTGTCAGGGATGGCTAATGATAGCGGACTATAGATGGGGAGAAAGTGGGACAGAGTGGGAATGGACCAGGAAAGGGAGGGGACCCTTGTCAGGGATGGCTAATGATAGCGGACTATAGATGGGGAGGAGGAGGAAGTGGGACAGAGTGGGAATGGACTAGGAAAGGGAGGGGACCCTTGTCAGGGATGGCTAATGATAGCGGACTATAGATGGGGAGGGGAGCAGGAGGAAGTGGGACAGAGTGGGAATGGACCAGGAAAGGGAGGGGACCCTTGTCAGGGATGGCTAATGATAGCGGACTATAGATGGGGAGAAAGTGGGACAGAGTGGGAATGGACCAGGAAAAGGAGGAGACCCTTGTCAGGGATGGCTAATGATAGCGGACTATAGATGGGGAGAAAGTGGGACAGAGTGGGAATGGACCAGGAAAGGGAGGGGACCCTTGTCAGGGATGGCTAATGATAGCGGACTATAGATGGGGAGGAGGAGGAAGTGGGACAGAGTGGGAATGGACTAGGAAAGGGAGGGGACCCTTGTCAGGGATGGCTAATGATAGCGGACTATAGATGGGGAGAAAGTGGGACAGAGTGGGAATGGACCAGGAAAGGGAGGGGACCCTTGTCAGGGATGGCTAATGATAGCGGACTATAGATGGGGAGGGGAGGAGGAGGAAGTGGGACAGAGTGGGAATGGACTAGGAAAGGGAGGGGACCCTTGTCAGGGATGGCTAATGATAGCGGACTATAGATGGGGAGGGGAGGAGGAGGAAGTGGGACAGAGTGGGAATGGACTAGGAAAGGGAGGGGACCCTTGTGAGGGATGGCTAATGATAGCGGACTATAGATGGGGAGGAGGAGGAAGTGGGACAGAGTGGGAATGGACTAGGAAAGGGAGGGGACCCTTGTGAGGGATGGCTAATGATAGCGGACTATAGATGGGGAGAAAGTGGGACAGAGTGGGAATGGACCAGGAAAGGGAGGGGACCCTTGTCAGGGATGGCTAATGATAGCGGACTATAGATGGGGAGGGGAGGAGGAGGAAGTGGGACAGAGTGGGAATGGACCAGGAAAGGGAGGGGACCCCTGTCAGGGATGGCTAATGATAGCGGACTATAGATGGGGAGAAAGTGGGACAGAGTGGGAATGGACCAGGAAAGGGAGGGGACCCTTGTCAGGGATGGCTAATGATAGCGGACTATAGATGGGGAGGGGAGCAGGAGGAAGTGGGACAGAGTGGGAATGGACCAGGAAAGGGAGGGGACCCTTGTCAGGGATGGCTAATGATAGCGGACTATAGATGGGGAGAAAGTGGGACAGAGTGGGAATGGACCAGGAAAGGGAGGAGACCCTTGTCAGGGATGGCTAATGATAGCGGACTATAGATGGGGAGAAAGTGGGACAGAGTGGGAATGGACCAGGAAAGGGAGGGGACCCTTGTCAGGGATGGCTAATGATAGCGGACTATAGATGGGGAGAAAGTGGGACAGAGTGGGAATGGACCAGGAAAGGGAGGGGACCCTTGTCAGGGATGGCTAATGATAGCGGACTATAGATGGGGAGAAAGTGGGACAGAGTGGGAATGGACCAGGAAAGGGAGGGGACCCTTGTCAGGGATGGCTAATGATAGCGGACTATAGATGGGGAGAAAGTGGGACAGAGTGGGAATGGACCAGGAAAGGGAGGGGACCCTTGTCAGGGATGGCTAATGATAGCGGACTATAGATGGGGAGAAAGTGGGACAGAGTGGGAATGGACCAGGAAAGGGAGGGGACCCTTGTCAGGGATGGCTAATGATAGCGGACTATAGATGGGGAGAAAGTGGGACAGAGTGGGAATGGACCAGGAAAGGGAGGGGACCCTTGTCAGGGATGGCTAATGATAGCGGACTATAGATGGGGAGGGGAGGAGGAGGAAGTGGGACAGAGTGGGAATGGACTAGGAAAGGGAGGGGACCCTTGTCAGGGATGGCTAATGATAGCGGACTATAGATGGGGAGGGGAGGAGGAGGAAGTGGGACAGAGTGGGAATGGACTAGGAAAGGGAGGGGACCCTTGTGAGGGATGGCTAATGATAGCGGACTATAGATGGGGAGGAGGAGGAAGTGGGACAGAGTGGGAATGGACTAGGAAAGGGAGGGGACCCTTGTCAGGGATGGCTAATGATAGCGGACTATAGATGGGGAGAAAGTGGGACAGAGTGGGAATGGACCAGGAAAGGGAGGGGACCCTTGTCAGGGATGGCTAATGATAGCGGACTATAGATGGGGAGAAAGTCTGACAGAGTGGGAATGGACTAGGAAAGGGAGGGGACCCTTGTCAGGGATGGCTAATGATAGCGGACTATAGATGGGGAGAAAGTGGGACAGAGTGGGAATGGACCAGGAAAGGGAGGGGACCCTTGTCAGGGATGGCTAATGATAGCGGACTATAGATGGGGAGGGGAGGAGGAGGAAGTGGGACAGAGTGGGAATGGACTAGGAAAGGGAGGGGACCCTTGTCAGGGATGGCTAATGATAGCGGACTATAGATGGGGAGGGGAGGAGGAGGAAGTGGGACAGAGTGGGAATGGACTAGGAAAGGGAGGGGACCCTTGTCAGGGATGGCTAATGATAGCGGACTATAGATGGGGAGGGGAGGAGGAGGAAGTGGGACAGAGTGGGAATGGACTAGGAAAGGGAGGGGACCCTTGTGAGGGATGGCTAATGATAGCGGACTATAGATGGGGAGGGGAGGAGGAGGAAGTGGGACAGAGTGGGAATGGACCAGGAAAGGGAGGGGACCCTTGTCAGGGATAGCTAATGATAGCGGACTATAGATGGGGAGAAAGTGGGACAGAGTGGGAATGGACCAGGAAAGGGAGGGGACCCTTGTCAGGGATGGCTAATGATAGCGGACTATAGATGGGGAGAAAGTGGGACAGAGTGGGAATGGACCAGGAAAGGGAGGGGACCCTTGTCAGGGATGGCTAATGATAGCGGACTATAGATGGGGAGAAAGTGGGACAGAGTGGGAATGGACCAGGAAAGGGAGGGGACCCTTGTCAGGGATGGCTAATGATAGCGGACTATAGATGGGGAGGGGAGGAGGAGGAAGTGGGACAGAGTGGGAATGGACCAGGAAAGGGAGGGGACCCTTGTCAGGGATAGCTAATGATAGCGGACTATAGATGGGGAGAAAGTGGGACAGAGTGGGAATGGACCAGGAAAGGGAGGGGACCCTTGTCAGGGATGGCTAATGATAGCGGACTATAGATGGGGAGAAAGTCTGACAGAGTGGGAATGGACTAGGAAAGGGAGGGGACCCTTGTCAGGGATGGCTAATGATAGCGGACTATAGATGGGGAGAAAGTGGGACAGAGTGGGAATGGACCAGGAAAGGGAGGGGACCCTTGTCAGGGATGGCTAATGATAGCGGACTATAGATGGGGAGGGGAGGAGGAGGAAGTGGGACAGAGTGGGAATGGACTAGGAAAGGGAGGGGACCCTTGTCAGGGATGGCTAATGATAGCGGACTATAGATGGGGAGGGGAGGAGGAGGAAGTGGGACAGAGTGGGAATGGACTAGGAAAGGGAGGGGACCCTTGTCAGGGATGGCTAATGATAGCGGACTATAGATGGGGAGGGGAGGAGGAGGAAGTGGGACAGAGTGGGAATGGACTAGGAAAGGGAGGGGACCCTTGTGAGGGATGGCTAATGATAGCGGACTATAGATGGGGAGGGGAGGAGGAGGAAGTGGGACAGAGTGGGAATGGACCAGGAAAGGGAGGGGACCCTTGTCAGGGATAGCTAATGATAGCGGACTATAGATGGGGAGAAAGTGGGACAGAGTGGGAATGGACCAGGAAAGGGAGGGGACCCTTGTCAGGGATGGCTAATGATAGCGGACTATAGATGGGGAGAAAGTGGGACAGAGTGGGAATGGACCAGGAAAGGGAGGGGACCCTTGTCAGGGATGGCTAATGATAGCGGACTATAGATGGGGAGAAAGTGGGACAGAGTGGGAATGGACCAGGAAAGGGAGGGGACCCTTGTCAGGGATGGCTAATGATAGCGGACTATAGATGG
This sequence comes from Arenicola marina, assembly GCA_964019135.1. Taxonomy (NCBI): domain Eukaryota; kingdom Metazoa; phylum Annelida; class Polychaeta; family Arenicolidae; genus Arenicola; species Arenicola marina. Next base: position 21,235 of record CAXHSH010000778.1, read on the forward strand.
GGAGGGGAGGAGGAGGAAGTGGGACAGAGTGGGAATGGACCAGGAAAGGGAGGGGACCCTTGTCAGGGATAGCTAATGATAGCGGACTATAGATGGGGAGAAAGTGGGACAGAGTGGGAATGGACCAGGAAAGGGAGGGGACCCTTGTCAGGGATGGCTGATGATAGCGGACTATAGATGGGGAGAAAGTGGGACAGAGTGGGAATGGACCAGGAAAGGGAGGGGACCCTTGTCAGGGATGGCTAATGATAGCGGACTATAGATGGGGAGAAAGTGGGACAGAGTGGGAATGGACCAGGAAAGGGAGGGGACCCTTGTCAGGGATGGCTAATGATAGCGGACTATAGATGGGGAGAAAGTGGGACAGAGTGGGAATGGACCAGGAAAGGGAGGGGACCCTTGTCAGGGATGGCTAATGATAGCGGACTATAGATGGGGAGAAAGTGGGACAGAGTGGGAATGGACTAGGAAAGGGAGGGGACCCTTGTCAGGGATGGCTAATGATAGCGGACTATAGATGGGGAGGGGAGGAGGAGGAAGTGGGACAGAGTGGGAATGGACCAGGAAAGGGAGGGGACCCTTGTCAGGGATGGCTAATGATAGCGGACTATAGATGGGGAGAAAGTGGGACAGAGTGGGAATGGACCAGGAAAGGGAAGGGACCCTTGTCAGGGATGGCTAATGATAGCGGACTATAGATGGGGAGAAAGTGGGACAGAGTGGGAATGGACCAGGAAAGGGAGGGGACCCTTGTCAGGGATGGCTAATGATAGCGGACTATAGATGGGGAGAAAGTGGGACAGAGTGGGAATGGACCAGGAAAGGGAGGGGACCCTTGTCAGGGATGGCTAATGATAGCGGACTATAGATGGGGAGAAAGTGGGACAGAGTGGGAATGGACCAGGAAAGGGAGGGGACCCTTGTCAGGGATGGCTAATGATAGCGGACTATAGATGGGGAGGGGAGGAGGAGGAAGTGGGACAGAGTGGGAATGGACTAGGAAAGGGAGGGGACCCTTGTCAGGGATGGCTAATGATAGCGGACTATAGATGGGGAGGGGAGGAGGAGGAAGTGGGACAGAGTGGGAATGGACTAGGAAAGGGAGGGGACCCTTGTCAGGGATAGCGGACTATAGATGGGGAGGGGAGGAGGAGGAAGTGGGACAGAGTGGGAATGGACCAGGAAAGGGAGGGGACCCTTGTCAGGGATGGCTAATGATAGCGGACTATAGATGGGGAGGAAGTGGGACAGAGTGGGAATGGACCAGGAAAGGGAGGGGACCCTTGTCAGGGATGGATAATGATAGCGGACTATAGATGGGGAGAAAGTGGGACAGAGTGGGAATGGACCAGGAAAGGGAGGGGACCCTTGTCAGGGATGGCTAATGATAGCGGACTATAGATGGGGAGGAAGTGGGACAGAGTGGGAATGGACCAGGAAAGGGAGGGGACCCTTGTCAGGGATGGCTAATGATAGCGGACTATAGATGGGGAGGAAGTGGGACAGAGTGGGAATGGACTAGGAAAGGGAGGGGACCCTTGTCAGGGATGGCTAATGATAGCGGACTATAGATGGGGAGGGGAGGAGGAGGAAGTGGGACAGAGTGGGAATGGACCAGGAAAGGGAGGGGACCCTTGTCAGGGATGGCTAATGATAGCGGACTATAGATGGGGAGGAAGTGGGACAGAGTGGGAATGGACCAGGAAAGGGAGGGGACCCTTGTCAGGGATGGCTAATGATAGCGGACTATAGATGGGGAGGAAGTGGGACAGAGTGGGAATGGACCAGGAAAGGGAGGGGACCCTTGTCAGGGATGGCTAATGATAGCGGACTATAGATGGGGAGGAAGTGGGACAGAGTGGGAATGGACTAGGAAAGGGAGGGGACCCTTGTCAGGGATGGCTAATGATAGCGGACTATAGATGGGGAGAAAGTGGGACAGAGTGGGAATGGACCAGGAAAGGGAGGGGACCCTTGTCAGGGATGGCTAATGATAGCGGACTATAGATGGGGAGGGGAGGAGGAGGAAGTGGGACAGAGTGGGAATGGACCAGGAAAGGGAGGGGACCCTTGTCAGGGATGGCTAATGATAGCGGACTATAGATGGGGAGGAAGTGGGACAGAGTGGGAATGGACCAGGAAAGGGAGGGGACCCTTGTCAGGGATGGCTAATGATAGCGGACTATAGATGGGGAGGAAGTGGGACAGAGTGGGAATGGACCAGGAAAGGGAGGGGACCCTTGTCAGGGATGGCTAATGATAGCGGACTATAGATGGGGAGGGGAGGAGGAGGAAGTGGGACAGAGTGAGAATGGACCAGGAAAGGGAGGGGACCCTTGTCAGGGATGGCTAATGATAGCGGACTATAGATGGGGAGGGGAGGAGGAGGAAGTGGGACAGAGTGGGAATGGACCAGGAAAGGGAGGGGACCCTTGTCAGGGATGGCTAATGATAGCGGACTATAGATGGGGAGGGGAGGAGGAGGAAGTGGGACAGAGTGGGAATGGACTAGGAAAGGGAGGGGACCCTTGTCAGGGATGGCTAATGATAGCGGACTATAGATGGGGAGAAAGTGGGACAGAGTGGGAATGGACCAGGAAAGGGAGGGGACCCTTGTCAGGGATGGCTAATGATAGCGGACTATAGATGGGGAGGGGAGGAGGAGGAAGTGGGACAGAGTGGGAATGGACCAGGAAAGGGAGGGGACCCTTGTCAGGGATGGCTAATGATAGCGGACTATAGATGGGGAGGGGAGGAGGAGGAAGTGGGACAGAGTGGGAATGGACCAGGAAAGGGAGGGGACCCTTGTCAGGGATGGCTAATGATAGCGGACTATAGATGGGGAGGGGAGGAGGAGGAAGTGGGACAGAGTGGGAATGGACCAGGAAAGGGAGGGGACCCTTGTCAGGGATGGCTAATGATAGCGGACTATAGATGGGGAGAAAGTGGGACAGAGTGGGAATGGACTAGGAAAGGGAGGGGACCCTTGTCAGGGATGGCTAATGATAGCGGACTATAGATGGGGAGGGGAGGAGGAGGAAGTGGGACAGAGTGAGAATGGACTAGGAAAGGGAGGGGACCCTTGTCAGGGATGGCAAATGATAGCGGACTATGGATGGGGAGGGGAGGAGGAGGAAGTGGGACAGAGTGGGAATGGACTAGGGAAGGGAGGGGACCCTTGTCAGGGATGGCTAATGATAGCGGACTATAGATGGGGAGGGGAGGAGGAGGAAGTGGGACAGAGTGGGAATGGACCAGGAAAGGGAGGGGACCCTTGTCAGGGATAGCTAATGATAGCGGACTATAGATGGGGAGAAAGTGGGACAGAGTGGGAATGGACCAGGAAAGGGAGGGGACCCTTGTCAGGGATGGCTAATGATAGCGGACTATAGATGGGGAGAAAGTGGGACAGAGTGGGAATGGACCAGGAAAGGGAGGGGACCCTTGTCAGGGATGGCTAATGATAGCGGACTATAGATGGGGAGAAAGTGGGACAGAGTGGGAATGGACCAGGAAAGGGAGGGGACCCTTGTCAGGGATGGCTAATGATAGCGGACTATAGATGGGGAGAAAGTGGGACAGAGTGGGAATGGACCAGGAAAGGGAGGGGACCCTTGTCAGGGATGGCTAATGATAGCGGACTATAGATGGGGAGGGGAGGAGGAGGAAGTGGGACAGAGTGGGAATGGACTAGGAAAGGGAGGGGACCCTTGTCAGGGATGGCTAATGATAGCGGACTATAGATGGGGAGGGGAGGAGGAGGAAGTGGGACAGAGTGGGAATGGACCAGGAAAGGGAGGGGACCCTTGTCAGGGATGGCTAATGATAGCGGACTATAGATGGGGAGAAAGTGGGACAGAGTGGGAATGGACTAGGAAAGGGAGGGGACCCTTGTCAGGGATGGCTAATGATAGCGGACTATAGATGGGGAGGGGAGGAGGAGGAAGTGGGACAGAGTGGGAATGGACCAGGAAAGGGAGGGGACCCTTGTCAGGGATGGCTAATGATAGCGGACTATAGATGGGGAGAAAGTGGGACAGAGTGGGAATGGACCAGAAAAGGGAGGGGACCCTTGTCAGGGATGGCTAATGATAGCGGACTATAGATGGGGAGAAAGTGGGACAGAGTGGGAATGGACCAGGAAAGGGAGGGGACCCTTGTCAGGGATGGCTAATGATAGCGGACTATAGATGGGGAGAAAGTGGGACAGAGTGGGAATGGACCAGGAAAGGGAGGGGACCCTTGTCAGGGATGGCTAATGATAGCGGACTATAGATGGGGAGAAAGTGGGACAGAGTGGGAATGGACCAGGAAAGGGAGGGGACCCTTGTCAGGGATGGCTAATGATAGCGCACTATAGATGGGGAGGGGAGGAGGAGGAAGTGGGACAGAGTGGGAATGGACTAGGAAAGGGAGGGGACCCTTGTCAGGGATGGCTAATGATAGCGGACTATAGATGGGGAGGGGAGGAGGAGGAAGTGGGACAGAGTGGGAATGGACCAGGAAAGGGAGGGGACCCTTGTCAGGGATGGCTAATGATAGCGGACTATAGATGGGGAGAAAGTGGGACAGAGTGGGAATGGACTAGGAAAGGGAGGGGACCCTTGTCAGGGATGGCTAATGATAGCGGACTATAGATGGGGAGGGGAGGAGGAGGAAGTGGGACAGAGTGGGAATGGACCAGGAAAGGGAGGGGACCCTTGTCAGGGATGGCTAATGATAGCGGACTATAGATGGGGAGAAAGTGGGACAGAGTGGGAATGGACCAGAAAAGGGAGGGGACCCTTGTCAGGGATGGCTAATGATAGCGGACTATAGATGGGGAGAAAGTGGGACAGAGTGGGAATGGACCAGGAAAGGGAGGGGACCCTTGTCAGGGATGGCTAATGATAGCGGACTATAGATGGGGAGAAAGTGGGACAGAGTGGGAATGGACCAGGAAAGGGAGGGGACCCTTGTCAGGGATGGCTAATGATAGCGGACTATAGATGGGGAGAAAGTGGGACAGAGTGGGAATGGACCAGGAAAGGGAGGGGACCCTTGTCAGGGATGGCTAATGATAGCGGACTATAGATGGGGAGAAAGTGGGACAGAGTGGGAATGGACCAGAAAAGGGAGGGGACCCTTGTCAGGGATGGCTAATGATAGCGGACTATAGATGGGGAGAAAGTGGGACAGAGTGGGAATGGACCAGGAAAGGGAGGGGACCCTTGTCAGGGATGGCTAATGATAGCGGACTATAGATGGGGAGAAAGTGGGACAGAGTGGGAATGGACCAGGAAAGGGAGGGGACCCTTGTCAGGGATGGCTAATGATAGCGGACTATAGATGGGGAGAAAGTGGGACAGAGTGGGAATGGACCAGGAAAGGGAGGGGACCCTTGTCAGGGATGGCTAATGATAGCGGACTATAGATGGGGAGAAAGTGGGACAGAGTGGGAATGGACCAGGAAAGGGAGGGGACCCTTGTCAGGGATGGCTAATGATAGCGGACTATAGATGGGGAGAAAGTGGGACAGAGTGGGAATGGACCAGGAAAGGGAGGGGACCCTTGTCAGGGATGGCTAATGATAGCGGACTATAGATGGGGAGAAAGTGGGACAGAGTGGGAATGGACCAGGAAAGGGAGGGGACCCTTGTCAGGGATGGCTAATGATAGCGGACTATAGATGGGGAGAAAGTGGGACAGAGTGGGAATGGACCAGGAAAGGGAGGGGACCCTTGTCAGGGATGGCTAATGATAGCGGACTATAGATGGGGAGAAAGTGGGACAGAGTGGGAATGGACCAGGAAAGGGAGGGGACCCTTGTCAGGGATGGCTAATGATAGCGGACTATAGATGGGGAGAAAGTGGGACAGAGTGGGAATGGACCAGGAAAGGGAGGGGACCCTTGTCAGGGATGGCTAATGATAGCGGACTATAGATGGGGAGAAAGTGGGACAGAGTGGGAATGGACCAGGAAAGGGAGGGGACCCTTGTCAGGGATGGCTAATGATAGCGGACTATAGATGGGGAGAAAGTGGGACAGAGTGGGAATGGACCAGGAAAGGGAGGGGACCCTTGTCAGGGATGGCTAATGATAGCGGACTATAGATGGGGAGGGGAGGAGGAGGAAGTGGGACAGAGTGGGAATGGACTAGGAAAGGGAGGGGACCCTTGTCAGGGATGGCTAATGATAGCGGACTATAGATGGGGAGGGGAGCAGGAGGAAGTGGGACAGAGTGGGAATGGACCAGGAAAGGGAGGGGACCCTTGTCAGGGATGGCTAATGATAGCGGACTATAGATGGGGAGGGGAGGAGGAGGAAGTGGGACAGAGTGAGAATGGACTAGGAAAGGGAGGGGACCCTTGTCAGGGATGGCTAATGATAGCGGACTATAGATGGGGAGGGGAGGAGGAGGAAGTGGGACAGAGTGAGAATGGACTAGGAAAGGGAGGGGACCCTTGTCCGGGATGGCTAATGATAGCGGACTATAGATGGGGAGAAAGTGGGACAGAGTGGGAATGGACCAGGAAAGGGAGGGGACCCTTGTCAGGGATGGCTAATGATAGCGGACTATAGATGGGGAGAAAGTGGGACAGAGTGGGAATGGACCAGGAAAGGGAGGGGACCCTTGTCAGGGATGGCTAATGATAGCGGACTATAGATGGGGAGAAAGTGGGACAGAGTGGGAATGGACCAGGAAAGGGAGGGGACCCTTGTCAGGGATGGCTAATGATAGCGGACTATAGATGGGGAGAAAGTGGGACAGAGTGGGAATGGACCAGGAAAGGGAGGGGACCCTTGTCAGGGATGGCTAATGATAGCGGACTATAGATGGGGAGGGGAGGAGGAGGAAGTGGGACAGAGTGGGAATGGACTAGGAAAGGGAGGGGACCCTTGTCAGGGATGGCTAATGATAGCGGACTATAGATGGGGAGGGGAGGAGGAGGAAGTGGGACAGAGTGGGAATGGACTAGGAAAGGGAGGGGACCCTTGTCAGGGATGGCTAATGATAGCGGACTATAGATGGGGAGAAAGTGGGACAGAGTGGGAATGGACCAGGAAAGGGAGGGGACCCTTGTCAGGGATGGCTAATGATAGCGGACTATAGATGGGGAGGGGAGGAGGAGGAAGTGGGACAGAGTGGGAATGGACCAGGAAAGGGAGGGGACCCTTGTCAGGGATGGCTAATGATAGCGGACTATAGATGGGGAGAAAGTGGGACAGAGTGGGAATGGACCAGAAAAGGGAGGGGACCCTTGTCAGGGATGGCTAATGATAGCGGACTATAGATGGGGAGAAAGTGGGACAGAGTGGGAATGGACCAGGAAAGGGAGGGGACCCTTGTCAGGGATGGCTAATGATAGCGGACTATAGATGGGGAGAAAGTGGGACAGAGTGGGAATGGACCAGGAAAGGGAGGGGACCCTTGTCAGGGATGGCTAATGATAGCGGACTATAGATGGGGAGAAAGTGGGACAGAGTGGGAATGGACCAGGAAAGGGAGGGGACCCTTGTCAGGGATGGCTAATGATAGCGGACTATAGATGGGGAGGGGAGGAGGAGGAAGTGGGACAGAGTGGGAAAGGACTAGGAAAGGGAGGGGACCCTTGTCAGGGATGGCTAATGATAGCGGACTATAGATGGGGAGAAAGTGGGACAGAGTGGGAATGGACCAGGAAAGGGAGGGGACCCTTGTCAGGGATGGCTAATGATAGCGGACCTTAGATGGGGAGAAAGTGGGACAGAGTGGGAATGGACCAGGAAAGGGAGGGGACCCTTGTCAGGGATGGCTAATGATAGCGGACTATAGATGGGGAGGGGAGGAGGAGGAAGTGGGACAGAGTGGGAATGGACTAGGAAAGGGAGGGGACCCTTGTCAGGGATGGCTAATGATAGCAGACTATAGATGGGGAGGGGAGGAGGAGGAAGTGGGACAGAGTGGGAATGGACTAGGAAAGGGAGGGGACCCTTGTGAGGGATGGCTAATGATAGCGGACTATAGATGGGGAGGGGAGGAGGAGGAAGTGGGACAGAGTGGGAATGGACCAGGAAAGGGAGGGGACCCCTGTCAGGGATGGCTAATGATAGCGGACTATAGATGGGGAGAAAGTGGGACAGAGTGGGAATGGACCAGGAAAGGGAGGGGACCCTTGTCAGGGATGGCTAATGATAGCGGACTATAGATGGGGAGAAAGTGGGACAGAGTGGGAATGGACCAGGAAAGGGAGGGGACCCTTGTCAGGGATGGCTAATGATAGCGGACTATAGATGGGGAGAAAGTGGGACAGAGTGGGAATGGACCAGGAAAGGGAGGGGACCCTTGTCAGGGATAGCTAATGATAGCGGACTATAGATGGGGAGGGGAGCAGGAGGAAGTGGGACAGAGTGGGAATGGACCAGGAAAGGGAGGGGACCCTTGTCAGGGATGGCTAATGATAGCGGACTATAGATGGGGAGAAAGTGGGACAGAGTGGGAATGGACCAGGAAAAGGAGGAGACCCTTGTCAGGGATGGCTAATGATAGCGGACTATAGATGGGGAGAAAGTGGGACAGAGTGGGAATGGACCAGGAAAGGGAGGGGACCCTTGTCAGGGACGGCTAATGATAGCGGACTATAGATGGGGAGAAAGTGGGACAGAGTGGGAATGGACCAGGAAAGGGAGGGGACCCTTGTCAGGGATGGCTAATGATAGCGGACTATAGATGGGGAGAAGGAGGAAGTGGGACAGAGTGGGAATGGACTAGGAAAGGGAGGGGACCCTTGTCAGGGATGGCTAATGATAGCGGACTATAGATGGGGAGAAAGTGGGACAGAGTGGGAATGGACCAGGAAAGGGAGGGGACCCTTGTCAGGGATGGCTAATGATAGCGGACTATAGATGGGGAGGGGAGGAGGAGGAAGTGGGACAGAGTGGGAATGGACTAGGAAAGGGAGGGGACCCTTGTCAGGGATGGCTAATGATAGCGGACTATAGATGGGGAGGGGAGGAGGAGGAAGTGGGACAGAGTGGGAATGGACTAGGAAAGGGAGGGGACCCTTGTGAGGGATGGCTAATGATAGCGGACTATAGATGGGGAGGAGGAGGAAGTGGGACAGAGTGGGAATGGACTAGGAAAGGGAGGGGACCCTTGTGAGGAATGGCTAATGATAGCGGACTATAGATGGGGAGAAAGTGGGACAGAGTGGGAATGGACCAGGAAAGGGAGGGGACCCTTGTCAGGGATGGCTAATGATAGCGGACTATAGATGGGGAGGGGAGGAGGAGGAAGTGGGACAGAGTGGGAATGGACCAGGAAAGGGAGGGGACCCCTGTCAGGGATGGCTAATGATAGCGGACTATAGATGGGGAGAAAGTGGGACAGAGTGGGAATGGACCAGGAAAGGGAGGGGACCCTTGTCAGGGATGGCTAATGATAGCGGACTATAGATGGGGAGAAAGTGGGACAGAGTGGGAATGGACCAGGAAAGGGAGGGGACCCTTGTCAGGGATGGCTAATGATAGCGGACTATAGATGGGGAGAAAGTGGGACAGAGTGGGAATGGACCAGGAAAGGGAGGGGACCCTTGTCAGGGATAGCTAATGATAGCGGACTATAGATGGGGAGGGGAGCAGGAGGAAGTGGGACAGAGTGGGAATGGACCAGGAAAGGGAGGGGACCCTTGTCAGGGATGGCTAATGATAGCGGACTATAGATGGGGAGAAAGTGGGACAGAGTGGGAATGGACCAGGAAAGGGAGGAGACCCTTGTCAGGGATGGCTAATGATAGCGGACTATAGATGGGGAGAAAGTGGGACAGAGTGGGAATGGACCAGGAAAGGGAGGGGACCCTTGTCAGGGATGGCTAATGATAGCGGACTATAGATGGGGAGAAAGTGGGACAGAGTGGGAATGGACCAGGAAAGGGAGGGGACCCTTGTCAGGGATGGCTAATGATAGCGGACTATAGATGGGGAGGGGAGCAGGAGGAAGTGGGACAGAGTGGGAATGGACCAGGAAAGGGAGGGGACCCTTGTCAGGGATGGCTAATGATAGCGGACTATAGATGGGGAGAAAGTGGGACAGAGTGGGAATGGACCAGGAAAGGGAGGAGACCCTTGTCAGGGATGGCTAATGATAGCGGACTATAGATGGGGAGAAAGTGGGACAGAGTGGGAATGGACCAGGAAAGGGAGGGGACCCTTGTCAGGGATGGCTAATGATAGCGGACTATAGATGGGGAGAAAGTGGGACAGAGTGGGAATGGACCAGGAAAGGGAGGGGACCCTTGTCAGGGATGGCTAATGATAGCGGACTATAGATGGGGAGAAAGTGGGACAGAGTGGGAATGGACCAGGAAAGGGAGGGGACCCTTGTCAGGGATGGCTAATGATAGCGGACTATAGATGGGGAGAAAGTGGGACAGAGTGGGAATGGACCAGGAAAGGGAGGGGACCCTTGTCAGGGATGGCTAATGATAGCGGACTATAGATGGGGAGAAAGTGGGACAGAGTGGGAATGGACCAGGAAAGGGAGGGGACCCTTGTCAGGGATGGCTAATGATAGCGGACTATAGATGGGGAGAAAGTGGGACAGAGTGGGAATGGACCAGGAAAGGGAGGGGACCCTTGTCAGGGATGGCTAATGATAGCGGACTATAGATGGGGAGGGGAGGAGGAGGAAGTGGGACAGAGTGGGAATGGACTAGGAAAGGGAGGGGACCCTTGTCAGGGATGGCTAATGATAGCGGACTATAGATGGGGAGGAGGAGGAAGTGGGACAGAGTGGGAATGGACTAGGAAAGGGAGGGGACCCTTGTCAGGGATGGCTAATGATAGCGGACTATAGATGGGGAGGAGGAGGAAGTGGGACAGAGTGGGAATGGACTAGGAAAGGGAGGGGACCCTTGTCAGGGATGGCTAATGATAGCGGACTATAGATGGGGAGAAAGTGGGACAGAGTGGGAATGGACCAGGAAAGGGAGGGGACCCTTGTCAGGGATGGCTAATGATAGCGGACTATAGATGGGGAGAAAGTGGGACAGAGTGGGAATGGACTAGGAAAGGGAGGGGACCCTTGTCAGGGATGGCTAATGATAGCGGACTATAGATGGGGAGGGGAGGAGGAGGAAGTGGGACAGAGTGGGAATGGACTAGGAAAGGGAGGGGACCCTTGTCAGGGATGGCTAATGATAGCGGACTATAGATGGGGAGGGGAGGAGGAGGAAGTGGGACAGAGTGGGAATGGACTAGGAAAGGGAGGGGACCCTTGTCAGGGATGGCTAATGATAGCGGACTATAGATGGGGAGAAAGTGGGACAGAGTGGGAATGGACCAGGAAAGGGAGGGGACCCTTGTCAGGGATGGCTAATGATAGCGGACTATAGATGGGGAGAAAGTGGGACAGAGTGGGAATGGACCAGGAAAGGGAGGGGACCCTTGTCAGGGATGGCTAATGATAGCGGACTATAGATGGGGAGAAAGTGGGACAGAGTGGGAATGGACCAGGAAAGGGAGGGGACCCTTGTCAGGGATGGCTAATGATAGCGGACTATAGATGGGGAGAAAGTGGGACAGAGTGGGAATGGACCAGGAAAGGGAGGGGACCCTTGTCAGGGATGGCTACTGATAGCGGACTATAGATGGGGAGGGGAGGAGGAGGAAGTGGGACAGAGTGGGAATGGACCAGGAAAGGGAGGGGACCCTTGTCAGGGATGGCTAATGATAGCGGACTATAGATGGGGAGGGGAGGAGGAGGAAGTGGGACAGAGTGGGAATGGACCAGGAAAGGGAGGGGACCCTTGTCAGGGATGGCTAATGATAGCGGACTATAGATGGGGAGAAAGTGGGACAGAGTGGGAATGGACCAGGAAAGGGAGGGGACCCTTGTCAGGGATGGCTAATGATAGCGGACTATAGATGGGGAGAAAGTGGGACAGAGTGGGAATGGACCAGGAAAGGGAGGGGACCCTTGTCAGGGATGGCTAATGATAGCGGACTATAGATGGGGAGAAAGTGGGACAGAGTGGGAATGGACCAGGAAAGGGAGGGGACCCTTGTCAGGGATGGCTAATGATAGCGGACTATAGATGGGGAGGGGAGGAGGAGGAAGTGGGACAGAGTGGGAATGGACCAGGAAAGGGAGGGGACCCTTGTCAGGGATGGCTAATGATAGCGGACTATAGATGGGGAGAAAGTGGGACAGAGTGGGAATGGACCAGGAAAGGGAGGGGACCCTTGTCAGGGATGGCTAATGATAGCGGACTATAGATGGGGAGGAGGAGGAAGTGGGACAGAGTGGGAATGGACTAGGAAAGGGAGGGGACCCTTGTCAGGGATGGCTAATGATAGCGGACTATAGATGGGGAGGAGGAGGAAGTGGGACAGAGTGGGAATGGACCAGGAAAGGGAGGGGACCCTTGTCAGGGATGGCTAATGATAGCGGACTATAGATGGGGAGGAGGAGGAAGTGGGACAGAGTGGGAATGGACTAGGAAAGGGAGGGGACCCTTGTCAGGGATGGCTAATGATAGCGGACTATAGATGGGGAGGAGGAGCATATTGATTATATTACATATTCGGCGTAAACACGTCATATCTTCGGAAAAGATCCTTCATGGCTCATTTGATCAGCGGGTTGAGCTGCAGATCAACGGGTCGTGGGTTCGCATCCCGGCTCTTACATCTGGAGCAAGTGTCATCCAATCGCATTCCGTTGTCCCGGGAAGTCTATTGGTCTAGTGTAGCCTACCTGTGCACAAATGTGGCCTAAAATGCCAAAATATTTCTAATATTGGTGTGGATATAGGGGTCATTCTCAAACTGGGGAGGGGGGGGGGTCGACGGATACAAGGATCACTCTCAAACTGAATACTGTGCAGCATAAAAAATCCCAAGTCTATCTTTCGCAAAGAGTAGGGGGTTAACCCGGTGACATGACTCCACTCCAACCTCGATTCTTCTCATCGTTGCGTTATGACCTGCACAGCTTAAGGGCGAGAGCGGGTGGCGCCTGGCGGATTTTTTCAGAACTAATTTTTTTTTTTTTTTTTTTGAATTTTTAGGGTTAAATGGCAACCAATATCAATCTACGTCACATCAAATAATATTTCCTCCACCACAGCTGAAGCGCCAATAAAGTGCTTTAAAATCAATCAATTAATCAATATGCATCAGAGGAAGCAGAGTGACGTTCATATCTGCTCACTACGACGTTGGGGGATCCATTCAACTACCCGTACGGGGGCCGGCCCGATAGCTCAGTGGGTTAGAGTGCTCGCTTTGAGTGCTCTGACCACCTGAGAGCCTAACGGCACGTGGAGGGGACCCTTCCGTTGTGGTGGTTCGCGCCCCGCTGTGGTCATGTCTGTGTGGTCCCAGGATAAAGATCCCATGTCCTTCTTCGCAAAGAGTAGGGGGTTACCCCCTCGGGGACATGGCTCCACTCTCCTTCCTCCCATTGACACGATATGACCAAACGTGGTTAAAGCGTCCTGAATATACAACCAACAATACAATACAACACACAAGCATTATGATAGTCGAGTTCTACCACGTCTTCATTTTCCTCTCCATGTATCAATCGACAAGTACACATATGTACAACAGCGAGCCAGTGACAAGAGTCCGCCCCGACCTCATCCGGCCACCCGATATACACCAGGGTCTCAGGCGCGGTCCAACACTCATGAGCATAAGCTATGCCGGTGGGGGGACTGCGCTGCTGGCCGTCGAATATCGATCGATGACCAGCCGTGGGCGAGGGGCAGTGGCAGAACTCTTATGTATGGACAAGATAGCAGATAACATTCAGATATAAAAATCGAGATATGAGTTAGAAGATATAATAACAGATAACATTCAGATATAACAGCGAGATACGAGTTAGAAGATATAATAACAGATAACATTCAGATATAACAGCGAGATATGAGTTAGAAGATATAACAGATAACATTGAGATATAACAGCGAAATATGAGTTAGAAGACATAATAACAGATAACATTCAGATATAACAGCGAGATATGAGTTAGAAGATATAATAACAGATAACATTCAGATATAACAGCGAGATACGAGTTAGAAGATATAATAACAGATAACATTCAGATATAACAGCGAGATACGAGTTAGAAGATATAACAGATAACATTGAGATATAACAGCGAGATATGAGTTAGAAGATATAACAGATAACGTTGAGATATAACAGCGAAATATGAGTTAGAAGACATAATAACAGATAACATTGAGATATAACAGCGAGATATGAGTTAGAAGATATAACAGATAACGTTGAGATATAACAGCGAAATATGAGTTAGAAGACATAATAACAGATAACATTCAGATATAACAGCGAGATATGAGTTAGAAGATATAACAGATAACGTTGAGATATAACAGCGAAATATGAGTTAGAAGACATAATAACAGATAACATTCAGATATAACAGGGAGATATGAGTTAGAAGATATAACAGATAACGTTGAGATATAACAGCGAAATATGAGTTAGAAGACATAATAACAGATAACATTCAGATATAACAGCGAGATATGAGTTAGAAGACATAATAACAGATAACATTCAGATATAACAGCGAGATATGAGTTAGAAGACATAATAACAGATAACATTCAGATATAACAGCGAGATACGAGTTAGAAGATATAATAACAGATAACATTCAGATATAACAGCGAGATATGAGTTAGAAGATATAATAACAGATAACATTCAGATATAACAGCGAGATATGAGTTAGAAGATATAACAGATAACATTCAGATATAACAGCGAGATACGAGTTAGAAGATATAACAGATAACATTGAGATATAACAGCGAGATATGAGTTAGAAGATATAACAGATAACGTTGAGATATAACAGCGAAATATGAGTTAGAAGACATAATAACAGATAACATTCAGATATAACAGCGAGATATGAGTTAGAAGACACTTTGAAGATACTTTGTAGACCACCAAATGTATACGTGAAAGAGAGATAAAAGAGCCGAAGAAATCAATGCTGAATTTATAGAATTTACGACACGACACCGACGTTGGGAGGGTCTGCCCGGGGTGGAGTATACACACTAGGATAACTTGGCTCATACACACATGACAGATTCGACCGACACATTATAAGACACACTGTACATATAGCTTTCATCTTAGCCTCGTGCATGGGGCCAGAACACGAAGTTGGTAGTGCTGACAGGACAGGCAGGCATCCCTCCAGCCACCCCCCCCCCCTCCCCCCGCCCACCCCGCACTCCCGTCCCATTCCCTTCTTCAATGCATCTGGCAAGTATGGCAAGAGACTATCCTCGACGTTTCGTCACCACATCACCCCCACCCCCCCTCCCCGCCCCCCCTAGAAACTTCTGACCCAATGCTACCCTTATATATTTTGGAGGTTCCGTCCCAGCCAATGCTGACCCTGCCGCAGACACGGTTGCTTGGGGGTCGTGTTCGCTAGAGGGCGCTAGGGCCCGTCACGCCGCCCGCGGGAGGAGGCTGAGCGGGTATCTCTGGCGGCAGTCTGTGTTAATTCGTCACTCAGAAATGTGGAGTGCTGCAAATAGTCATTGTAGTAAAGACGTCCTCCCCATATGACTCGGACCTATCTTCTCATGTTTCTTACTTATATTACAGGAGGAGATTGCTGTGAGTATTTAACATTTTAGGAATACATCTCGCTTTGGTATGAATCAATCGGGAACGCCGCTCTGTATGTTTGTATAGAATAGAGATAGCACGTCTTTCTCCACAAAGAGTAGGGGGGCTACCCCCCAGAGACATGGCTCCTCTCTCTCTATCTTGATCTTTCCCCTTGTTGCAGTAAGACATATCCAGGTTAAGTCCTACATAACACCAAACCAGAGCATGATAATGGAGGCACGGACAGTGTCTACAAACGTGATCCATATCCAGATGCCCTTATGTTCCACGATCCTGACAGGCACTGCCGAATCTGATAATATATCCCGATTAATAGCATTGGCATTGTTCATTTGGTTAACCCATATTTACTGTTCATGACACAGGCGGAGCCTAAACAAGCCTCTATAGCCTCGTTTGGGGCCGGCGCGATAGCTCAGTGGGCTAGAGCGCTCGCATTGAGTGCTCTGGCCACCTGAGACCCTAACGGCACGTGGGTCGGTGGTTCGAGCCCCGCTGTGGCCATGTCTGTGTGGTCACAGGATAAAGATCCCATGTCCTTCTTGGTAAAGCGTAGGGGGTTATCCCCGGGGACATGGCTCCACTCTCCCTTCCTTCTCCCCTTGACGCGATATGACCGAAAGTGGTTAAAGCGTCGTGAATAACCAACCAACCAACTATAGCCTCGTTAATTTGATATACGGTTGATAAGGGTTTTGCTGAAATGGTGCTAAACAGTTTTCCATGTAAAGAATCTGCACCTCAAGTGTATATAATGGAGACTACTAGCATTATAAAATGTGTGTGATCGTTACTTTAGGACTAACAAAGTTAAAAATAAACGCTGCAAAATGTGTTATAAATAAATTTATGGAAGCTTAGCGGTCAACTGTTATAATTGCTACATTAGTCTTTTCAGCATTTTTTGTCTATCTCTAATCGCTTCTTTATAAGATAACTTACGTAGAGTCGCACTTTCACTGGCTTATCGAGCATTGTCATGTTGTATACGTCAACATTTGCTGCAATCTGATCAATAAACTCTTCTTACATAACTTGCATAATCGTAGAAGAATTTTGAAGGAGTTCATTATGTTATTTAATAGTTCATTAATATTTATAGCTCTTTATTATTAGGCGAGTTATTTTCTGTAAAAGCCTATCCTTAGGTGCAGATTCATCCGCCACAAGCAGTGGCTAGTCCAATCAAAATGCGTCATTAAAGGAAACGTTATCCCACCCTCAAAGTTTACCAAGATTGACCAATTTGACTTTCTTAATCTTTGTCCTTGACCCCCTCTCCGGCTCCCCCCCCCCCCCCTCCCACTGCCTTTTAACACTAGTTAGCCATCGCTGGCCGCACACCAATGGGTGATGGTGGCCAGTGAATCACACCCAGTGCGAGCCACATTAGTCACAGACAGGAGTCCCTGGCGGTGATTCAGCACCCCCCCCCCCTCCACCCCCCCAGGTAGACTGGAGCCGACTCGTGAAATACAAGGCTTGTTTTGCCGTGATCCGTGTCCTAACCATGTCGGTTGCCACTAGGTAGCCGCATGGGCCTTTTTTTTTGGCGCATGAATTTCACATTTCACAATATATGAATTTTTTTCACATTATTCCAACATCGGTTGGACTTGATAATTAGTTTCTAATCACATACCGAAATAACCGTGTAATTGTTTTAATTATGGTGACTTAGCCAAATCGGGCTTAATTTGTACATTGTATGTAAGCTTTCTTCCAGTCACCCATAATTGTTGGTGTTGCATTTCTGCAGTTACAAGTAGGGATTAACTTTCTACCATACTTTGTTAAGCAAACCGCTTAATATTCAGAACGTTGGTCATCAGTGATCAGATGCTAAACTGTTGATGTACAAATCCACGCATTCCATTCTACAATATTAAACATGATTAGAGTTACATTCCTTGATACGGCGACGAGTTGGTTGCCGTCGCAGCACCGAGTAAACAAGGCCCTGGGGTGAAGGAGGGCGGAGAGGGGGGCAGGGTGGGGGAGAGGGTAGGGAGGGGGGGGGGGTGAAAAGAAAGGAGGAAACGAGGACAATGAGGCAGAGAAAAATGCCTTACAACTGTGGAACAAGACGGGGGGAACACACAAGGTGGCGAGAAGGGGAGAGGGTGGAGAGGGGATGGGGAGTGTCGGGGGGGGGGGGGGCAGGGTTGTGGAGGGAAAGAGGGAG
>CAXHSH010000779.1:0-15000 GCA_964019135.1 Arenicola marina
GGTGGGTGGGTGGGTGAGGAAGGGAGGTGGTGGGGGAGGGGTAGGCTTGGGTTAGTCGCGTGGCGGTCGATGAGCGGACTATGGCAGCGGGATGGGTGGTTATGGCCCTGGTTGTGAGGGTTCTTCCATGGGTGGCCATGGTAGTGGTGATGGTGGGCATGGTGATGGTCGCTATGGTGATAATGGCCATGGTGATGGTGGCCATGGTGGTGGTGATGGTGACAGCGGCGTTGGTGATGGGATGACGGTGATGGGATTGCGGTGATTGGGAGGGGTGGGCGGGTGATTGTGATTTGGGGCAAGATGTGGCGTTGATGATTGGGGCGGCGCAGACGGTCGGAGGGAGGAGCAGGAGGGGGGTGGTGGTTGTAATGAGGGAGGGGTACTGTTAGGCGGAAGCTCAACAGCAGGCCACCAAACAACAGGGACTCAAGCCCCCGTATTTGGTGTGGAGCGACCCCCCTGGATCAATGGCGGGGACGCCGAGGGTGGATTGCTTCACCGATCGGCCTACAGACCGACGGACCCGTCAGGGCTGGGGCCAGGGCTGCGAGAACCAGGGAACATGGTCAGTGTGGAGGGTGATCTTACAATGGTCAGCTAGAAAACTTAGGATGCCGCGTGGTTCCGAGGAACTTTCTGAAGATGACGCGTGGCTAGTAGCAGAGCAGAAGAAGTTGAAATGGAGAGTGGATAGTAGCAGAGCTGGTGAACTTAACTTGGGAGCAAGCACTCAGTCGCTAGGTGGGCGCTCCGTTCCTCTCCTTAGACCGCTGCTGTCGGCCGGGGGCAAATTTCTATGTTCTTGAAAGACGGTCAAACCCGCTTTAATTTCTTACAGCATTATAATTTTCAAGAATCAAGCATAAAAATAACGAGCTTTGCGCATGTAAAACGGTATAATACGTATTGTACCACTTTGAAAACGTCATAATTCAGAGTGAAGTCTTTCCTTTTTTTCACCTGATGCCGTGTGTTGTTAGGCTTAGACACAGTCAGAAAATGTGTTCAGGACGTTTCCCTATGATGGCCCCCCGCCACGCGCCAATGTTCGCCACACCGACGTCCGCCTGTCAGATACATAGCTACATGTACTACGTTATCATCGAATATCGTCAGGGGACATATTTCCCTGATACACCGTCGCGTTGACAAGGGCGCGCGACGATTGCCGGCTGCCATGGTGAATTACGCGTCTCCGGCCGGACCGGAAATTGAATCTGTTGGCATGACTCTGCCAAGCAGAGCTGGAACGACAATCGGCAGAAGGGAGGCAGTCTTGTATTATGGGAGGATGGCGGGTACCGACCAGGAGACAAATGAATCATCCTCCGGACCCCAGAGTGAGGGCCCCAGAGGGGCTTTTTCGACACGGCGACACGGCGATTTTTAAAATCGACAACGCGACATTGGGGTTGTCTTAGAATCAACATGCGACATCAGGCTTAGCGACACGCGATATGGAACTTTTCTTAAAATCGACACGCGACATGGACCTTTTCTTAAAATCGACACGCGACATGGACTTTTTCTTAAAATCGACACGCGACATGGACCTTTTCTTAAAATCGACACGCGACATGGCTACCCCCCCCCCCTCAGGGGCCCTAGAGTGATGGGACGGTGGGTCGGGTGGGGGATGGGGAGAGGGGGGGGGGGTGGGTACCGTCTGGCAAATGATGCCATCCTATCTGTCCGCTAGCGATATTGTCTGTATATTATTATTGCGTAATAAATCACTGAATAGTCCTTGGAGGTAATGGATCCACTATATAAGACGGCAGGCAGTGAGTGCCGAATCATTCCTCCATTGGCTACATCACTGTGTAGTAGTAAACAAGTCTACTTTATCTTCCTATCATTAGGCTCCTTGTCAACACAATAACAATACACTATTGGCTATATCCACGTGTTTCTTCTATATTAGAAATCTACTAACTACGTTGTTAACAGTTTAGTGAACATTGTGAAGTTTTTTTTTCTAACAAATCCGCAACCTCGCCATATTTTTTCAAAACGTCCCTTGTTACGCGACCCCAGGCGGCGGCCCGCTCGTCGCGCCCCGGCTCTCGGCTAGGGGAGGCCTTTAACCCTCCCCCCGGGGGGCGGTACCCCTTGCGAGACGGGCGGATGCAGCTTCTCGCTCCAGGAATTCGTCCGCGGGGATGGCGGGTGCCGTTGTCGCCCCGGTCTCTTCCATTCGCATCGCCACATATTTCTCTGACAGCCGTTCAATATGGCCGCCAGAAAATAAAACCCTCGCTCAGCGACAGACGGCTCGCCTTTGGCCCTTTGTAAATTAGCGGCCAACGAGTCTGGTCTTCTTGCAGGCGCCTGGGCTTGAGGCCTTGCATGGTGAGGTGAGGGCGGGGGGGGGGGGGTCTACAGGGCCGGGCAGGGAAGGAAAGAAATCGGCGGGGGGTGAGGGTAGGGTGGGGGGGAGGGGGCGGGGTGTTGATTGGCCTCGAGCGGATGTCAAAGCATTAGAAAATGCGTGAATGGCGATATGATAGCCATGGCAATGAAGGTAAAGGCCGCTTCTCTAACATTCTCTGTCTAGCGTTAGGCCTGGCCGCCCGGCGGCGCCACTGCACGCGGGCGCCATAGAAATACGACGTCCTCTGTGTACACTGGCTGATTGGCTGAGAACTGCAGGGATGGTGTCTGTAAGATCCGGATCCTCCCCCCCCCCCTCCCACCCCACCGTAGCATTACCCTGCCACTCCCAATCACCCCCATCCTGACCTCCCAAGTCCCCTATGTATACCAGGATACCCTGCTCCCGACGTCCTGTTCTGAACTGATGCCCGGAGTGGTCGTCAAATTAAGGACGAGGTAGGCAAGTAAGCGGACGCAAAGACCTCGGAGGAGAAGACTCACTGGGGAAGCTTTGATTCGCGGTGGGTACAATGGCTATATACATATTTATAGCATGGGAAGTAACAGTAAACCCCCTCCCCCCCCCCCTTGAGCAACTTTCAAAGTTGCAGCGACACTGATATGCCCCCTTCAGGCAATGCTCCATGGGACAACCGGGAGTACCCAGTCCAGGATGCAAACATGTTGCCCTGCCTATTTATAGGAGGAGTTCCCCACAAGGGACGGAGCAGAGGGAGCCATGGCAGACTAGACAAGGTCGAGACCATTTCCATTGTAGTGTGGCAACAACAACAGCAACAACAACAACAACGTGATCCGCTTGCCATATGGTGCGCAGCTGGCCGCATGGTTCCCAGACAACCGTTAATGGGTACCCGCGGACAGCCGGTGGACGGACTCCGCAGTGTGCGTGAACACACAGGGTGGCGTGGAAAGCTGGCCTATGAGGGCCCGACCGCGTCAGGTCCAACTCCAAACGACGACCATGGATTTGTACAGCTTGATTGTTTTTGTCGTGTGTCGTAACTTAAGCTTTCCCTGTGGGGTTGCGACATTTCCTCCGTTGACTGAACAAGTCATTTTGAAACCGGCTGCGCTTGCCATAGTCATCATCCTCGCTTCGATGGCCTGTCGCTTTACTAGGTCCCGCGTATGGCCCCTTATCTAACGTTTTGTTACTAATTTCCTAGCCAAGCTCCATCGTCGGGAAGACCATGGCTTCCCTGAGTAAACGTGTCCAGAGTCAAAGAGTCAGCATTCGTTTAGTTTTGTTTAAACATATTTAATTAACGAGGATACCCCGAATAGCATACGCTAGAAACATGGGGCTTCCTCAAAAAAAAAGCAAAATGTTACAATGCGAAACAAAATATGCAACAGTACAAAAAGCGAGATCGACGGTTACGTTGATGTCAATTCAGTTGCACAGACATTTACCGCTGAGTAACTAAATCCACATTAAGCCCTGCAAAGATTAACCTTTAGCTTAAAAATACACTTTTTACCTATAACACTATTGTTTAAAGTGTCGATTCTCATGCTCGAATCGACACTTGTGGTGTGTAAATGGAAGTTTCTGACTGCCCACATCGTCTTTGCATCGTTGATGGGGCTGCAACACCATGGACTCAACTATTTTAACTAAAGTCAAGCAATCTCAATATTTCTACCAATTTCCTACTCTTTTCCCAAGCATTTGCGTCTGTGACGGATCGGCAAATCGTCTTTGCGCCCTATCGCCCAATGTGGTTCCACTGCCACTTGGGTGTTGGTTTCGGAAACTCCGATTATGTCACAAGTTTTGTAACGAACTTTGTTGATTTCATTGGAACCCAGGCTGCAGTCTAGCGTAATCACGAATCGGGAGTTACTGTGTTTGAGATTAGGCCATGGTTGTTCCGTTCTACTCCTTATTCATTGGTGTGCATCTTTAAGTTACTCACCCAGCAATATTTTACTTGAAAAATGTAAAAACTATTTTGTTTGGAAATAATGTATCTATATTCTTAGCATAGAAGTACGCATATTGTATGCAATAAAAACCCAGATATCTTGTCAAGCCTCTTGTTTTCGCAAGATTAGTGCATGTGAAAAAGTGTGGGTTTCTTGTGTACTACGTCATCGAAATATGCACATTGCACATCTTATACCTTTCATCATGCGATGACAGATCTATTTCTCATGAAGGTTACATTTATACAGTCAGACAATATTTCGAAAACCATAACGTAAGTATAAAATTGCTGCATGAGCAGCTTTAAGTCAGAGAAAACCATTGAAAGTGTAGGCCTCCAAATCATGAATCATCGACCCTTTCTCGTGTTTTCTCTTAAACAAAAACAATATTTGAGTTTGATGGTTGGCAATTGCGTATTACGTCACAGATTTGTGTGCATTTTAGGCAGTCGTTTAGGGATGATGAACAGGCGCCCGGCAATGAGTTATAGGGAAAACAATCCTATTTACACAAGGCAGGTACCTTTGTACGCAAAAGATTATCATTTATCATTCAAAAGATTATTAAGTCGTAAAGGGAAAAACAAACGGCAGGGATGAAACTGGCCTAACAATATGTCCTGTTATTCATTGCATACAATATATGTGATATTACACAATACGAACCTTAATACATAATTTCCATTTCCATTTGCAAAATACTGCCATATGAGTGACTTTAACCTTGTGTTAAACCCTCTGACAGTCCTGACACTGAGTGAGCTGTCGTCCGGTGGTTAGGGTCACTTCTCCCGTGACTTTAATTGCCGATTGCGTTATGCCGGTTGCCACGGCGACGCCTGGCTCGGGTCTTGATGTGTGTAGGGGTGGGAACCTCGGCGGCGACCCCTCATCAGGATGAGTATATGGTCAAAGGTCATCGGTGAGGGTGATATATAGCGTCTTGGGGTGGATTCCGTGACGGTGAATTTGAAAGCAGAAGGGTCGAGTGATGTCTGTAAACGTTGGGGTGGTGATGGGCCGTGAGTGGAGGGGTCATCTGGGGCTCTTGGTCGAGATGTGGTTGTCCAGTGGGGGAGGGGAGGGGGGGTGGCTTCGGAGGAACGTTGGGGTCTGACCGACCCGTCACGTCACGTCAATTCAAGCAATCAGCACCAACTTCCGGCTTTGGTCTTTAAATGTCCCTCAGCATCTATTGAATACCCTCCCGCTCCCCCTATTCCCCTCCCCCCAACACCGCTGGCGGCACCCCGCCCTCGTGATCGTTTACCCTGACCAGGCAGGCAATCCAACTCCCCTGTCAGCCCCCACCCGCTGGTCCGTCCCGTCAGTCAGGCGTGTGCACACCCCTACCCGTCGTCACTACCCCCCCCCCCCTACCCCCCCTTCCACGCCCCCGATCATTCCGACACCCACAACTGCCCCGTGTCTGTCAGAGTGCCACGCCCAAAATATCCGCATTGCTTACGCCCCCCACCCCACTCCTCCATCCCCTCACCCTGAGATCCCCCTCCCCCCACTCTGGCCCATCCCCCGGCCAACCTCCTTCCCGAGCCAGCCCTTCAACCGGACACACCCCCCCTTTGCGCCTACCCTCACCCTAACACCTCCTCACTCCGCGGAGAGGACGTGGATCTGGAATCAATGCGGGTGTGACGCGAGTGTCCGTCGCCCGGCCCTGACAGAAACATTCCGGGCCGGACGTACCTACCCCTGGCAGCTGAGGGAATGCCGGCACTGTCGGCCCCATTGCCATACATCAGCAGCCACGGCTGTACCCGCACCGCGCCCCCAGCAAGACCCGCGCCCGCACCCGCACCCGCACCCGCACCCGCACCCGCAAAAACTCCTCACTCTTAAAAAGCGATGGACACGGTTCTCCTCCCTGCTGCGGGGTGGCGGTGACGGACACAGTTTTCCTCCCTGCTGCGGGGCGGCAGTGACGGACACAGTTCTCCTCCCTGCTGTGGGGCGGCAGTGACGGACACAGTTCTCCTTCCTGCTGCGGGGCGGCAGTGACGGACACAGTTCTCCTTCCTGCTGCGGGGCGGCAGTGACGGACACAGTTCTCCTCCCTGCTGCGGGGCGGCAGTGACGGACACAGTTCTCCTCCCTGCTGCGGGGCGGCAGTGACGGACACAGTTCTCCTTCCTGCTGCGGGGAGTCAGTGACGGACACAGTTCTCCTCCCTGCTGCGGGGCGGCAGTGACGGACACAGTTCTCCTTCCTGCTGCGGGGAGGCAGTGACGGACACAGTTCTCCTTCCTGCTGCGGGGAGTCAGTGACGGACACAGTTCTCCTCCCTGCTGCGGGGCGGCAGTGACGGACACAGTTCTCCTTCCTGCTGCGGGGAGTCAGTGACGGACACAGTTCTCCTCCCTGCTGCGGGGCGGCAGTGACGGACACAGATCTCCTCCCTGCTGCGGGGCGGCAGTGACGGACACAGTTCTCCTTCCTGCTGCGGGGAGTCAGTGACGGACACAGTTCTCCTCCCTGCTGCGGGGCGGCAGTGACGGACACAGTTATCCTCCCTGCTGCGGGGCGGCAGTGACGGACACAGTTCTCCTTCCTGCTGCGGGGAGTCAGTGACGGACACAGTTCTCCTCCTTGCTGCGGGGCGGCAGTGACGGACACAGTTCTCCTCCCTGCTGCGGGGAGTCAGTGACGGACACAGTTCTCCTCCCTGCTGCGGGGAGTCAGTGACGGACACAGTTCTGCTCCCTGCTGCGGGGCGGCAGTGACGGACACAGTTCTCCTCCCTGCTGCGGGGCGGCAGTGACGGACACAGTTCTCCTTCCTGCTGCGGGGCGGCAGTGACGGACACAGTTCTCCTCCCTGCTGCGGGGCGGCAGTGACGGACACAGTTCTCCTTCCTGCTGCGGGGCGGCAGTGACGGACACAGTTCTCCCTGCTGCGGGGCGGCAGTGACGGACACAGTTCTCCTCCCTGCTGCGGGGCGGCAGTGACGGACACAGTTCTCCTTCCTGCTGCGGGGCGGCAGTGACGGACACAGTTCTCCTCCCTGCTGCGAGGCGGCAGTGACGGACACAGTTCTCCTCCCTGCTGCGGGGCGGCAGTGACGGACACAGTTCTCCTTCCTGCTGCGGGGCGGCAGTGACGGACACAGTTCTCCTCCCTGCTGCGGGGCGGCAGTGACGGACACAGTTCTCCTCCCTGCTGCGGGGCGGCAGTGACGGACACAGTTCTCCTTCCTGCTGCGGGGCGGCAGTGACGGACACAATTCTCCTCCCTGCTGCGGGGAGTCAGTGACGGACACAGTTCTCCTCCCTGCTGCGGGGCGGCAGTGACGGACACAGTTCTCCTCCCTGCTGCGGGGCGGCAGTGACGGACACAGTTCTCCTTCCTGCTGCGGGGAGTCAGTGACGGACACAGTTCTCCTTCCTGCTGCGGGGAGTCAGTGACGGACACAGTTCTCCTCCCTGCTGCGGGGCGGCAGTGACGGACACAGTTCTCCTTCCTGCTGCGGGGAGTCAGTGACGGACACAGTTCTCCTCCCTGCTGCGGGGCGGCAGTGACGGACACAGTTCTCCTCCCTGCTGCGGGGCGGCAGTGACGGACACAGTTCTCCTTCCTGCTGCGGGGCGGCAGTGACGGACACAGTTCTCCTCCCTGCTGCGGGGCGGCAGTGACGGACACAGTTCTCCTCCCTGCTACGGGCGGCAGTGACGGACACAGTTCTCCTCCCTGCTGCGGGGCGGCAGTGACGGACACAGTTTTCCTCCCTGCTGCGGGGCGGCAGTGACGGACACAGTTTTCCTCCCTGCTGCGGGGCGGCAGTGACGGACAAAGTTCTCGTCCCTGCTTTGAGACGGCAGTGACGGACACAGTTCTCCTCCCTGCTGCGGGGCGGCAGTGACGGACACAGTTCTCCTCCCTGCTGCGGGGCGGCAGTGACGGACACAGTTCTCCTTCCTGCTGCGGGGCGGCAGTGACGGACACAGTTCTCCTCCCTGCTGCGGGGCGGCAGTGACGGACACAGTTCTCCTTCCTGCTGCGGGGCGGCAGTGACGGACAAAGTTCTCCTCCCTGCTGCGGGGCGGCAGTGACGGACACAGTTCTTCTTCCTGCTGCGGGGCAGCAGTGACGGACAAAGTTCTCCTTCCTGCTGCGGGGCGGCAGTGACGGACACAGTTCTCCTCCCTGCTTTGAGACGGCAGTGACGGACACAGTTCTCCTCCCTGCTGCGGGGCGGCGGTGACGGACACAGTTCTCCTCCCTGCTGCGGGGCGGCAGTGACGGACAACGTTCTCGTCCCTGCTTTGAGACGGCAGTGACGGACACAGTTCTCCTCCCTGCTGCGGGGCGGCAGTGACGGACACAGTTCTCCTCCCTGCTGCGGGGCGGCAGTGACGGACACAGTTCTCCTCCCTGCTGCGGGGCGGCAGTGACGGACACAGTTCTCCTTCCTGCTGCGGGGCGGCAGTGACGGACACAGTTCTCCTCCCTGCTGCGGGGCGGCAGTGACGGACACAGTTCTCCTCCCTGCTACGGGCGGCAGTGACGGACACAGTTCTCCTCCCTGCTGCGGGGCGGCAGTGACGGACACAGTTCTCCTTCCTGCTGCGGGGCGGCAGTGACGGACAAAGTTCTCCTTCCTGCTGCGGGGCGGCAGTGACGGACACAGTTCTCCTCCCTGCTTTGAGACGGCAGTGACGGACACAGTTCTCCTCCCTGCTGCGGGGCGGCAGTGACGGACACAGTTCTCCTTCCTGCTGCGGGGCGGCAGTGACGGACAAAGTTCTCCTTCCTGCTGCGGGGCGGCAGTGACGGACACAGTTCTCCTCCCTGCTTTGAGACGGCAGTGACGGACACAGTTCTCCTCCCTGCTGCGGGGCGGCAGTGACGGACACAGTTCTCCTTCCTGCTGCGGGGCGGCAGTGACGGACAAAGTTCTCCTTCCTGCTGCGGGGCGGCAGTGACGGACACAGTTCTCCTCCCTGCTTTGAGACGGCAGTGACGGACACAGTTCTCCTCCCTGCTGCGGGGCGGCGGTGACGGACACAGTTTTCCTCCCTGCTGCGGGGCGGCAGTGACGGACAAAGTTCTCGTCCCTGCTTTGAGACGGCAGTGACGGACACAGTTCTCCTCCCTGCTGCGGGGCGGCAGTGACGGACACAGTTCTCCTCCCTGCTGCGGGGCGGCAGTGACGGACACAGTTCTCCTTCCTGCTGCGGGGCGGCAGTGACGGACACAGTTCTCCTCCCTGCTGCGGGGCGGCAGTGACGGACACAGTTCTCCTCCCTGCTGCGGGGAGTCAGTGACGGACACAGTTCTCCTCCCTGCTTTGAGACGGCAGTGACGGACACAGTTCTCCTCCCTGCTGCGGGGCGGCGGTGACGGACACAGTTTTCCTCCCTGCTGCGGGGCGGCAGTGACGGACAAAGTTCTCGTCCCTGCTTTGAGACGGCAGTGACGGACACAGTTCTCCTCCCTGCTGCGGGGCGGCAGTGACGGACACAGTTCTCCTCCCTGCTGCGGGGCGGCAGTGACGGACACAGTTCTCCTCCCTGCTGCGGGGCGGCAGTGACGGACACAGTTCTCCTTCCTGCTGCGGGGCGGCAGTGACGGACACAGTTCTCCTCCCTGCTGCGGGGCGGCGGTGACGGACACAGTTCTCCTCCCTGCTACGGGCGGCAGTGACGGACACAGTTCTCCTCCCTGCTGCGGGGCGGCAGTGACGGACACAGTTCTTCTTCCTGCTGCGGGGCGGCAGTGACGGACAAAGTTCTCCTCCCTGCTGCGGGGCGGCAGTGACGGACACAGTTCTCCTCCCTGCTTTGAGACGGCAGTGACGGACACAGTTCTCCTCCCTGCTGCGGGGCGGCAGTGACGGACACAGTTCTCCTTCCTGCTGCGGGGCGGCAGTGACGGACAAAGTTCTCCTTCCTGCTGCGGGGCGGCAGTGACGGACACAGTTCTCCTCCCTGCTGCGGGGCGGCAGTGACGGACACAGTTCTCCTCCCTGCTTTGAGACGGCAGTGACGGACACAGTTCTCCTCCCTGCTGCGGGGCGGCGGTGACGGACACAGTTTTCCTCCCTGCTGCGGGGCGGCAGTGACGGACAAAGTTCTCGTCCCTGCTTTGAGACGGCAGTGACGGACACAGTTCTCCTCCCTGCTGCGGGGCGGCAGTGACGGACACAGTTCTCCTCCCTGCTGCGGGGCGGCGGTGACGGACACAGTTCTCCTCCCTGCTGCGGGGCGGCAGTGACGGACACAGTTCTCCTCCCTGCTGCGGGGCGGCAGTGACGGACACAGTTCTCCTCCCTGCTGCGGGGCGGCAGTGACGGACACAGTTCTCCTCCCTGCTGCGGGGCGGCAGTGACGGACAAAGTTCTCCTCCCAGGACACAGTTCTCCTCCCTGCTGCGGGGCGGCAGTGACGGACACAGTTCTCCTCCCTGCTGTGGGGCGGCAGTGACGGACAAAGTTATCCTCCCTGCTGCGGGGCGGCAGTGACGGACACAGTTCTCCTCCCTGCTGCGGGGCGGCAGTGACGGACACAGTTCTGCTCCCTGCTGCGGGGCGGCTGTGACGGACACAGTTCTCCTCCCTGCTGTGGGGCGGCAGTGACGGACAAAGTTCTCCTCCCTGCTGCGGGGCGGCAGTGACGGACAAAGTTCTCGTCCCTGCTTTGAGACGGCAGTGACGGACACAGTTCTCCTCCCTGCTGCGGGGCGGCAGTGACGGACACAGTTCTCCTCCCTGCTGCGGGGCGGCAGTGACGGACACAGTTCTCCTTCCTGCTGCGGGGCGGCAGTGACGGACACAGTTCTCCTCCCTGCTGCGGGGCGGCAGTGACGGACACAGTTCTCCTCCCTGCTGCGGGGAGTCAGTGACGGACACAGTTCTCCTCCCTGCTTTGAGACGGCAGTGACGGACACAGTTCTCCTCCCTGCTGCGGGGCGGCGGTGACGGACACAGTTTTCCTCCCTGCTGCGGGGCGGCAGTGACGGACAAAGTTCTCGTCCCTGCTTTGAGACGGCAGTGACGGACACAGTTCTCCTCCCTGCTGCGGGGCGGCAGTGACGGACACAGTTCTCCTCCCTGCTGCGGGGCGGCAGTGACGGACACAGTTCTCCTCCCTGCTGCGGGGCGGCAGTGACGGACACAGTTCTCCTTCCTGCTGCGGGGCGGCAGTGACGGACACAGTTCTCCTCCCTGCTGCGGGGCGGCGGTGACGGACACAGTTCTCCTCCCTGCTACGGGCGGCAGTGACGGACACAGTTCTCCTCCCTGCTGCGGGGCGGCAGTGACGGACACAGTTCTTCTTCCTGCTGCGGGGCGGCAGTGACGGACAAAGTTCTCCTCCCTGCTGCGGGGCGGCAGTGACGGACACAGTTCTCCTCCCTGCTTTGAGACGGCAGTGACGGACACAGTTCTCCTCCCTGCTGCGGGGCGGCAGTGACGGACACAGTTCTCCTTCCTGCTGCGGGGCGGCAGTGACGGACAAAGTTCTCCTTCCTGCTGCGGGGCGGCAGTGACGGACACAGTTCTCCTCCCTGCTGCGGGGCGGCAGTGACGGACACAGTTCTCCTCCCTGCTTTGAGACGGCAGTGACGGACACAGTTCTCCTCCCTGCTGCGGGGCGGCGGTGACGGACACAGTTTTCCTCCCTGCTGCGGGGCGGCAGTGACGGACAAAGTTCTCGTCCCTGCTTTGAGACGGCAGTGACGGACACAGTTCTCCTCCCTGCTGCGGGGCGGCAGTGACGGACACAGTTCTCCTCCCTGCTGCGGGGCGGCAGTGACGGACACAGTTCTCCTCCCTGCTGCGGGGCGGCAGTGACGGACACAGTTCTCCTCCCTGCTGCGGGGCGGCAGTGACGGACACAGTTCTCCTCCCTGCTGCGGGGCGGCAGTGACGGACACAGTTCTCCTCCCTGCTGCGGGGCGGCAGTGACGGACAAAGTTCTCCTCCCAGGACACAGTTCTCCTCCCTGCTGCGGGGCGGCAGTGACGGACACAGTTCTCCTCCCTGCTGTGGGGCGGCAGTGACGGACAAAGTTATCCTCCCTGCTGCGGGGCGGCAGTGACGGACACAGTTCTCCTCCCTGCTGCGGGGCGGCAGTGACGGACACAGTTCTGCTCCCTGCTGCGGGGCGGCTGTGACGGACACAGTTCTCCTCCCTGCTGTGGGGCGGCAGTGACGGACAAAGTTCTCCTCCCTGCTGCGGGGAGTCAGTGACGGACACAGTTCTCCTCCCTGCTGCGGGGCGGTAGTGACGGACACAGTTCTCCTCCCTGCTGTGGGGCGGCAGTGACGGACACAGTTCTCCTCCCTGCTGCGGGGCGGCAGTGACGGACACAGTTCTCCTCCCTGCTGCGGGGCGGCAGTGACGGACACAGTTCTCCTTCCTGCTGTGGGGCGGCAGTGACGGACAAAGTTCTCCTCCCTGCTGCGGGGCGGCAGTGACGGACAAAGTTCTCCTCCCTGCTGCGGGGCGGCAGTGACGGACAAAGTTCTCCTCCCTGCTGCGGGGCGGCAGTGACGGACACAGTTCTCCTCCCTGCTGCGGGGCGGCAGTGACGGACAAAGTTCTCCTCCCTGCTGCGGGGAGTCAGTGACGGACACAGTTCTCCTTCCTGCTGTGAGGCGGCAGTGACGGACACAGTTCTCCTCCCTGCTGCGGGGCGGCAGTGACGGACACAGTTCTCCTCCCTGCTGCGGGGCGGCAGTGACGGACACAGTTCTCCTCCCTGCTGCGGGGCGGCAGTGACGGACACAGTTCTCCTTCCTGCTGCGGGGCGGCAGTGGCGGACACAGTTCTCCTTCCTGCTGCGGGGCGGCAGTGACGGACACAGTTCTCCTCCCTGCTGCGGGGCGGCAGTGACGGACACAGTTCTCCTCCCTGCTGCGGGGCGGCAGTGACGGACACAGTTCTCCTCCCTGCTGCGGGGCGGCAGTGACGGACACAGTTCTCCTTCCTGCTGCGGGGCGGCAGTGACGGACACAGTTCTCCTCCCTGCTGCGGGGCGGCAGTGACGGACACAGTTCTCCTCCCTGCTGCGGGGCGGCAGTGACGGACACAGTTCTCCTTCCTGCTGTGGGGCGGCAGTGACGGACAAAATTCTCCTCCCTGCTGCGGGGCGGCAGTGACGGACAAAGTTCTCCTCCCTGCTGCGGGGCGGCAGTGACGGACAAAGTTCTCCTCCCTGCTGCGGGGCGGCAGTGACGGACACAGTTCTCCTCCCTGCTGCGGGGCGGCAGTGACGGACAAAGTTCTCCTCCCTGCTGCGGGGAGTCAGTGACGGACACAGTTCTCCTTCCTGCTGTGAGGCGGCAGTGACGGACACAGTTCTCCTCCCTGCTGCGGGGCGGCAGTGACGGACACAGTTCTCCTCCCTGCTGCGGGGCGGCAGTGACGGACACAGTTCTCCTCCCTGCTGCGGGGCGGCAGTGACGGACACAGTTCTCCTTCCTGCTGCGGGGCGGCAGTGGCGGACACAGTTCTCCTTCCTGCTGCGGGGCGGCAGTGACGGACACAGTTCTCCTCCCTGCTGCGGGGCGGCAGTGACGGACACAGTTCTCCTCCCTGCTGCGGGGCGGCAGTGACGGACAAAGTTATCCTCCCTGCTGCGGGGCGGCAGTGACGGACACAGTTCTCCTCCCTGCTGCGGGGCGGCAGTGACGGACACAGTTCTGCTCCCTGCTGCGGGGCGGCAGTGACGGACACAGTTCTCCTCCCTGCTGCGGGGCGGCAGTGACGGACACAGTTCTCCTTCCTGCTGCGGGGCGGCAGTGATGGACACAGTTCTCCTCCCTGCTGCGGGGCGGCAGTGACGGACACAGTTCTCCTCCCTGCTGCGGGGCGGCAGTGACGGACAAAGTTCTCCTCCCAGGACACAGTTCTCCTCCCTGCTGCGGGGCGGCAGTGACGGACACAGTTCTCCTCCCTGCTGCGGGGCGGCAGTGACGGACAAAGTTATCCTCCCTGCTGCGGGGCGGCAGTGACGGACACAGTTCTCCTCCCTGCTGCGGGGCGGCAGTGACGGACACAGTTCTGCTCCCTGCTGCGGGGCGGCAGTGACGGACACAGTTCTCCTCCCTGCTGCGGGGCGGCAGTGACGGACACAGTTCTCCTCCCTGCTGTGGGGCGGCAGTGACGGACAAAGTTCTCCTCCCTGCTGCGGGGAGTCAGTGACGGACACAGTTCTCCTCCCTGCTGCGGGGCGGTAGTGACGGACACAGTTCTCCTCCCTGCTGTGGGGCGGCAGTGACGGACACAGTTCTCCTCCCTGCTGCGGGGCGGCAGTGACGGACACAGTTCTCCTCCCTGCTGCGGGGCGGCAGTGACGGACACAGTTCTCCTTCCTGCTGTGGGGCGGCAGTGACGGACAAAGTTCTCCTCCCTGCTGCGGGGCGGCAGTGACGGACAAAGTTCTCCTCCCTGCTGCGGGGCGGCAGTGACGGACAAAGTTCTCCTCCCTGCTGCGGGGCGGCAGTGACGGACACAGTTCTCCTCCCTGCTGCGGGGCGGCAGTGACGGACAAAGTTCTCCTCCCTGCTGCGGGGAGTCAGTGACGGACACAGTTCTCCTTCCTGCTGTGAGGCGGCAGTGACGGACACAGTTCTCCTCCCAGGACAAAGTTCTCCTCCTTGCTGCGGGGCGGCAGTGACGGACACAGTTCTCCTCCCTGCTGCGG